>BSBM01000070.1:28455000-28467500 GCA_027924585.1 Larix kaempferi | reverse complement strand
TTACCCTAAGCCTTCTAGTTCTTGTCATGCTCATTTCAGTTCGAAGGTGACCTATGGAACAATCCAGGAATGGGTTGAGGTATATGGAACGTGGTAGTTCCTAAGTCAATCTAATTGCAGCAAAATACTAATAAGTATCTTCAGTTTTCTTCCATTATTTTGTCCCATAAATTTGTGTCATGGATTAGCATTTACTACTATTAGGTTATATTTTTCTCATAAGTTTCAGTGTTAATTTCATACCTGTAAAAGGTTGCTTGAAAGATTGTTTCATTTGAAATTTATTGGATTTATCACTGATAAATTATTTATCATGCAATATTTACTGAGTATTAAAATTAGGTTTTTTTTATCTTTTATTTTTTTTTATAAGAGCATTCCAAGAAATATTTAGCCACGATTACAGGTAATCTTTTGAGAAATATTAATGGGGAGAAAACTCCCATCTTATCACCCACACAGAAAGAGAATCCCATGTTAGGGTTCTTCGACAGAGCCCTAAATCCTCGTCGATTTATTAAATATATATTTATAAATGATATACATTAAATAAATAGAGTACTCGTATTAAGTATGCAAGGCCCATATACTAGTAAACAAATTATATAACAGATCCCTTATAAAATATTCATAGATCTCATATAGCCAGAATACAATGTTAAATAAAATAGAATATATATATATATATTAAATGAAGCAACTCTTGTTTCAATAATCCACATATATAGTCTCATAAAATTTACTATTGGTAAAACACCAATATCATACCCAAACTCTTTTAGGTTTAGTAAATATATGTATAAAGGGTATATATTTAAGGAACAATATACTTATATACATAAATACCAAACTTAGATATATTAAACAATTATCATATATGATTTAGTAAATAGATTATGATTCAAACAAAATGCATATCTTAAATAAACAAAGCTTATATATATGTACTTCCCGAATTCCTATAAACATCAAAATAATCTCATAAACCTTCCTACCATGTAAACCTCATCATCAAACTATTGTTATTAATCATTACTTCTATCTTCCATGATCCAAGGCACACACAAAACATACATGGAACCGTTACTTCATACAGGTTTTGGATCGAATCTGATAGAAATTTCATTTGATTTTGTCACACTTCCAGCGTTGACTCAGAATTGTTTTCCCAATACAAGCCACACAAAGCATTTGGCAAGGGATCTATTTCTCTTATTTTTAATAATTAAAAGAAATTATGAATTGAAAATAGCTTTTCCCATATACATGTAGTAACGCAAACGAAGGTTTGAACACACTGGACTATCATCCATCAACATATCGCATGGATCGAATTCCCTTGGATGACATGAGCACCCATAGTGAGAGATCACTCTTTCATCATAGATCTAGAGATCAATTCTCATAGATACTAGGTAAACACTTAGGAATTAATTCAAAATCAATTGTAACAAAGAATTGTAAATAGGAAGCATCGAAACCACTGTAAACTCATTGTTAGTGAATTCATTACAAGCCATAAAATAAACATGGAACCACAGAATATGGCTAAACGATTAATAGAGTAAATCAAACCCTAGATAACAAGTAAAATATACCAAATCCAAAGCCAATGCCATTTACCAAGTCTATAGAAAGATTCAAAAATACACTTTGTATTTACTAGATTTGAAGCTGAAAGTCTCCATTTACATGAACATTGTAGATAATGCCATTAACGCCTAACAAGGATAGACATCACCTAGTTATTCACCGGTGTGCAAATTCAACATAGATAGGTTCCAAACCTAAAAACAATTATGTTTTAGACATAATCCCAAAGTGTTGAAGCTTATGCTTCATCACAGGTCTAACATGAGTAGCCGTAAACATTCCCAGAAGGATTACAACAAGAATGTTAAACCCTATAGGCCAATGCTGGTATAAAGTAGTCAACACAACAAAAAAAATGAATAACAGAGGGTGCCAGTAAGGTTCATTCATCATTCATGTCACTCCAACAGAGCGGCCATCAAACCCTTGCACCAAATTTCCATACAATCCCAAACACCAAGTACTTCGTGGACTGAGGTGACTCCAGTGGACCAGGGCTTACCAGAACTTGCGTTGATGACCCTGTCTTCAAGAAACAAATTGCCCTCTGGAACAAGCAATGAAATCCCTTTTCATGACCTGTAATAACAATCAAGGAAACATTTTAGCATGTATTTAACAACTGCTGCATATAACATAAATGAAAAGGACAAGTTAGATATAGGAACAACGATAAGCGACATTACCTAAAAAACATGTCAGCATGGGTGCCCTATGTAATGGTAATGCACAAAACAAGAGCTACGCTCTGGTCATGTGCAGGATGCCTCCAAAGCGATGAAGTAGGGAGGAGCCTCTTCTCCTCACCTCCAAACCAAAAAATACCAAATGACTTTCGAAACTTCATTTTTTCTTAGGTTACTTTGTATGCATACTCTAGCCAGCGTGGATATCTCCCACAAGCCTATCACATGGCTCTCATTAAATTCATAGCTGCCTCCACTACGATTTTGATCTTCTACCCATGCCCTAGAGTTACAACCCATGCGTTTTAGAACAAGCACTCCATTTCTTAAGTCATAGGTGTTGAGCCCATAGTCCAAACAACTTAGGACTTTTACCTTGGCATTGTTGGTTAACACATTTTGTAGTGTGTCCATTATAGAACACCATTTTCAAAATTCACCTATCACAAAATTAATTAGGCATTAGCTCATTTAAAAGCTAAGTAAGCCCAGGCCATTGGTGGACCTTGGGGCCTTTCACAATACAAAATCATCAAGTTCAATTACAGAAGGATATACAAAGCATAATTAAACAAGCATAGACATTTAGACAGAGATTGACTAATGAAATAAAGACCATAAAATAAACACAACATTTCTAGTAAAGGAGTATGAAACAGATATAAGTATAGCACAATCATATTAACAATTAAAGGTAAAAGTGAATCAAAATCATGCTAGATCATTGCTATGTAAAATATCGATGAAAGTATCACAGACAGAACATAACTACAAGTTATTCCTAGTGTTTAAACTCAGTGCTAAAGTTTATTTTAAAGAAACCTTAGGTCTTGCATTTAATTTGACCCTATACAATTTTTTGATTGCATTTTGAGGGACATTACAAGTTGTATGAGAGCCCAGATTCAAAAAAATCGTGGCCTGTGATCCTACACTACCACTCCAAAACTAATAAATAATAAAAAAACTTGTTTAGTTGCACATTGAAAAACCTCTTCAAGACAAGACAACAAAACATGAATGTTGAGAGAGAGGATAGGAAGCATGGGAACTTGAACTCTCCACCTTAGGAATAGGAACATATAATAGAGCTGAATAATAGTCTCAGAGTAGTCAAAACTTATGACCTACTGAAAACAATACAAATCCTACAAGCAAAATTTCGTAGCTTCAAGGATGATAACTTGAATGAGAGATGGGAAATACATGAAGTAAGTGAGGCACTACTCCAAACCCTGACCGGAAAGAGAATTCATAGGAAGGAAACCCACTCAGCAAACAGAGATATGCATAAACAACACCACAAAAAGAGAGATAGTAGCCCAGAATTTAGGAAACATGAGGAGTCACTAGAACAATCCAACTTATCCAACTCTTTTGGCCATGAATTTGAGCACTCTTCAGATTCTTATGCATCATATCCTGCAAGAAGAAATACAAGAGAGAAGACAGCTTGTAGGGAGAGTTCGAGAAATTAAGGCTCCAACTTTCGCAGGAGACTTCGATTCGTGAGGGAAAGTTGAAGAATGGTTGTTGGGAATGAACAAATACTTTCAGGTACATAGGTATTCTAGTTATATGAAGTCATGTTTGTCCATATACAATTTGAATGGTAAGGATTCCAGATGGTGGCAATATTTAAAACACACTAAGAAGATAAAGAGAGAAGAACTCAGATCGAAGACCTTCATAAAATTATTTCAAGAAAAATATATGTCAGAAAGGTTCTTTGATAAGAATATAAAGGAATTCCATTAGTTACAACTAAATTCCCTTACCATGGATTCATTGATCAACATATTTTTAGAATTGTTACACTACGCACCCTACGTAAGAGATGAGAAAGTGAAAATACAACAGTTCTTAGGGTGCCTCCCAATGTTCTACGGCAACAAAATTGAATTTGATGCACCCAAGACCTTAGAAGTGGCCTTATACAAAGCTAGGCTATGACATGATCACAATCAACATAGAACTGAGACCATAAATAAAAAGAAGGAAAAGGTAAGGACCTCTTTCGACAACCGAAGGAGAGGATTAAAACCACCTCCATATCAAACACAAAATAGTAGTTTTTGAGCTAATAGAAATTTCCCCAAATTTGGGACATAGTCAAATAATCCATCACATAGTGTTAATAAACCTATAGTGGATAGAGGGAGTAGGATATCCCCTATTCTAGGTAGATGTTGGGGGTTTCAAGGACCACATTACTACAGGGATTGACCAAATAATAAAGACACCAGAGTTCAAAATAATTTACAAGAACAGGCAACAGTAGAAGACATGGCATGGACACCCAGGATATGTGCTTCTCTGGAGGGCATACAAGTGGACCATCTGATCTGCTATGGTCGAAATAGAAGGTAAAATATCAAGCATATTTTTTTCCATTTTGATTGATCCAGGGGATTGTCGTAGTTATGCTTCCTCTAAAATTGTTGAAAATTGAAAATTAAACAAAGCGAAACATATTAAACCATGGCTAGTGCAATTAGCCACGGGAACGAAAAGAAATATTTCTGAAATTGTTAAAAGTTTCCAGCTTGACATGAACGGGTTTCAGACCAAGGAAGACTTAAATATTTGACCGTTAGGTTCCTATGACCTATTGATAGGCATGGACTGGTTAGAACAACACCATGCGATGCGTGATTGCCTAAACAAAACATTCACATGCATGGATAAGCAAGGAAACTAGAGAAAGGTATCGAGTATACCCAAGAAATTTTCTATCCAACAAATATTAGCTTTACAAGTCAAGAAGTGTGTAAGAAAGCGATGCAAACTGTATGCAATCAACATTCATAACTTGGAAAACGAAAGAGAACAACAAACTAAATATTTTCTTGTCCTAGAAGAGTACATAGATGTATTTACAGAAGTGTTGGCACCCGAAAAACTTCCCCTTTTTTTTTGAAATCAAGGGCCCCCCCATGTAAATTTTGTAAATACTTAGTTTTTGGTTTGCTTTTATTTTCTCTGGTTTGATCTCATGGTTTTCTTTTCTTCTTTGTGATGCTTGTTCTTTGATTCGGTTCATTGACTTCTTGGTTGATAAACGATGATTGCATGATTTTATTTTGAACCTACCTAAATTAATTTCATGCTTTGGCTCATTCAAATTGAGTTATCTTGATCTTTCGATAGTCCTTCCCAATTTTGTGCATATACCAATTTCTCAGTATTTTGACAAATCAAAATATTTTAACTAAACTCTCAATTTCAAAATCTTCATTTACATCCTAAAAGAGTGTATATTGACAAATGAAATTTGAATGGTTTGTCAAAATCTACAAGTCTTAAACATTTTGTTAAAATTGTACCTTTCTTATAATTCTTATTATTCTAGGTGAATTTAAAACAATTGTAGAGACTTGCTCAATTTTCAAGAAACATTATCATTCATTGAAAGAAAATTTTTGTGCTATAATTCTTGAACTTGATTGCTCTTTTCCTTAGGTTTACAATGCTTCTAAAATTCATTTAATCTTACTCCTAATAACTTTATATTATAATCCATGTTTTGGGTCTATTGATGTTTGAAGGGGACATTTTTATCTTATCATTATGTAAGCTTATTTTTTACTTATATAAGGATGCATAGTAATATTTAAAGCATTTTAATATGCTTTTCCCACTTTAAAAAAACCTCACTTAACAAATTAAAACCAAAGCTACATTATAGTATTTTTGTTTAAGGCTTTTTGTTTTGTATAGATATACTTACCTTTTGAAGTATGAAATCCATATTTCACATTATATTTTGATATGGTGAACTTTCACATTTTAAAACCATGTACATTCACGTGAAGATATCATTTATGTCCAACATTATCTTTTATAAAATAACTTTATTTTTCTTTTATGAGTAACTCGTATTGCCACATAATTTATAATGAAGAAATGTGATAGGATTGTAATATCACACATGTTTCATAAAATTCTCGGTGGCATTTCCGATTTTCACATTTCAAATTGACAGATTAGAAAAATAATGGTTATTATAAAGATACTTATTAGTGAAATATATTTTAAAAATGTTTTTTTATGGAAGTAACGATTGTTTACGAGAATACATGCTCCACATCAAGATTTATTGAGACCAATTGTCAAAACAGAAAAACATCATTTTCGGAACAAAACTCTTTAATTTATTCGCCAATATGCCAAATATGCCACACGTAAAATAACTCATTGAATCATATTTGCATGTAGGAATCTCTCCGTTGAAAAGTTGGCACGCAAAAGTTCATGAAATAAAACCATATTGCTGCCGCTAAATCTGCATCTAAAAGATCATCGAAGTTTTTAATCAATGAAAAATGCCAGGGTTGAGAGAAACACGTCAGAAGCCATTAAAATCTCTGAGATTACATGACCGAATAAAATGATCTATCTACATAAATGGATTCTAGATGCCCATCACTCTCGGGTGGTTATGAGATCGCATCTAATGGATGATCAATAGTTGGTTGAAGGATCCACGTCATATGAGATCGCATCTTTTAAGGCATGATCATTGAAAAGATTGCCAAATGAAGTTAGTTTACCTACAGGTTTACAGTAGAGGTTTTTCCAGTATGAGTTTGCTTGAAATAGAAATGAATAAACGTTGGAACTAGCCCATTATTCTTTTAATTCACCGAACTGTCGTTGCATAAAGACGTTTATTAGCAAACCTATTGAGAATACACATGTAAGCACCCCAATCTGCCACGATTTCACTAAATTAACAAGGGTGAAATCCGCGAGTCACGCCAAAAAGAAAATGCAGTGAAAACAGTTTTTTAACGCTTTTGAAATCTTATTTTGTTTTCTTATGGTATTATGACGTGCAGGTGACTCCATGTGATGAAATCTGTTTACCAGGGTTAAATTATATACGCAGTGCTATAATGGACAAACCAGATTTGCTATAGCTAATACCAATGCAAATTACCAGAAGAGATTACCATTGTCCAACAGTATTCAGGGAGATCATTTTATTTACTTTTACAACACTTCGGTAGTTTTATTATATTTACTTTCCATATGATATGAAAGGATTACTCATGTATGGTTTCTTGATTACTCATGTATGGTTTCTTGTTGGTGCAGATTATGAAGGAACACTTACATAGAGCGTAAATGATGCAGCCGTTGAATTCATATGGGTTTTAACCTCAGTAACAGGTTTTTACTCAAGTATAAAGGAAGGAAAGTTTTAAGGATCGATTGGGCATGCACATTGAACTGTTATCATCAGCCCATTTGAAAAGGCAAGGTCGTAGAAAGGATTTGTGCCAGTTATTTGCAGAATCCAGATAATCAATCAACAGCATGCATGAAGATAAACTTTCATTCTGCGCCTTGATTTAAAACATATGGCTCAGTTGAAACGCATCTCTCTGCTTCCTACACCTTCGATCCGTTATAGCCACCTGGCGCACTTGGAGGGGGCGCTCTTCAAAACTGCAAAACGACTCACTCAGGTGGCATTAATTCCGTCCTCTTGTTTTGTTATCTGGACTTGAGGAATCCTATATGAAGAACACATCATTATTAAGTTAAAGGGAGGACATAGCTCGACCGGGGCGTATAAGAATACTAGTCATTGATGTAAATAAGTGGGGAAGCGCTCGAGAGAGCTGGGAAAGATTTCTAGTTCTGTAATTTTCTTACGCTGCTGCTAGAAGGAGGGGCTTCCAGAAGTCAGAAGAGGCAGATTGTGATATGCTCTGAAAAATCTTTTCTTTGTATTTATGCATTGAAAGGAGCAGACTGAGGAACTTCCAAGGCGGACAGAATCACCAGCAGAGACTGGAGATGCTCTGCTGCTGCAGACTATTTAATGTTTTGCAAGCCTTAATACACGGTTAGTTTTTTTTCAGCTACCTCTTTTGTTCTAATTTGTCAATTTTTTTTGATAAATTGTGATTTTTGTTCTACACAATTATAAGCACTATTTATTATCTGCAATTGGTAACCTGCATCGATTTGTAGTTCAGATTTCTGTCAGCTCATGATCTATGTAATTAAATGTTTCAAATTAATTTTTTTATCTAAAACATTTAATCTATTTTTGCAAATAATTCATAGGAATCAGGTTAACTTGTATGCATTTAATTCTTAAGTTATTGTTGGATAAATGTCTTTAGCTAATTATATCTTGAGCTACTAAATTTAGATCTAGTTTTGCATGTCTGTTTAATTGGTGAAAAGGTTTAGTATTTTCAGATCAAGTTATCCTATGCATTAACAAAACACTCCTTTTAGAATAGATTTAACTTAGTTTAGATTATTTTCAAAGTAAACTAACACTTAGGATTAGCAAAACTCTTGTCTTTCCTTATAGGAAGACAAATCCTTTCTAGGATCAAACACTCACAAGTGCCAACGGGGGCCTTTGTATCTGTGGGTGTTAACCACACCAAACAGCTCGAGGATAGGGTAATACTTGCGTAGGATTATCTCAAGCCTTTGGATGGGTTTTCATCCCCTCTTGATTTCCTTGGACACCATTCCACCACCTGCACACTCGAGGCATCAACAAGAAGAAATACTTTGATTACCACCGAAGAGAAATCTAGAGTTCTCCATAGAACTAGTACCTAGATCGGTACCAGTTTCAAAATCCTCTTACCGCATGAGTACCCCTGAGTTAGTAGAGCTAAAACTACAACTGCAAAAGCTAATAGATGAAAGGTACATCCGACCTAGTGTATCGCCATGGGGAACACCCATACTCTTTGTGAAAAATAAGGATGGTACGATGTGGATGTGCATCGACTACCGACAGCTGAACAAACTGACTATAAGGAATAGATAGCCACTCCCAAGGATAGATGATCTATTTGATCAAGTCAGAGGAGCAAAAGTATTCTCCAAGATCGACTTATGGTCCAGATAGTATCAAATGAGGATCCGAGAGGAAGATATAAACAAATCCGATTTTTGGCTAAATAATGCACCAACAAACTTCATGTGCATGATGAACAACATTTCCATTAAGTACATAAACAAATTCGTGCTAGTATTAATTGACGATATACTAATATACTCTAAGGACGAAGAAGAACATAAAGAGAACCTCAATATTGTACTACAAATCTTAAGAGAACACTAGCTATATGCAAAATTCAGTAAGTGTGACTTTTACAGACCCCAAATACAGTATCTAGGCCATATCATTTGAGAGTATTGTCGTAGATCCAGATATTATCAAGGATATCGAAGAATGTCCTACACCTACCTGTGTCATAGACATCCAATAATTCTTAGGATTGGCAGGTTACTATAGCAAATTCTTTGAGAAATTCTCTAGGATTGCATGCCCTATGACATTGCTATAGAAGAAGGAAAAAAAATTCTTATGGACAACCAAGTGTGAAGAGAGCTTTCAGAAATTAAAAAACCTATTTACAACTTCCCACATACTAAGGATTGCAGATTCGGATGGAGATTTTGTGGTTTGCACTGATGCAAGTAAGGAAGGACTCAAGGAAGTCCTTATGCAAAATGTAATATCTGAATTTGGGACTAACTATTTCTCATGTTATATTGGGCCCACAGCCCCGACACATAGTGTTTATTTTGATTATTGGGCATAAGCCCTAGCACACATGATTTATTCTTTTATAAGACTGGCATATTGGGTATGGACCCTGAATGATTCACATTATTGATTATATACTGGGCAAGGAAGCCCTAATAATTTGATTTATGTTTTATTATATGATTTCGGTACCAACCCTAATATACTGAGATGGCCTTTTATTAATTACTATGCAAAGTTATGATTTACTTGATTTATTTATGTGGTGTGTTGAGCATGGACTCAGAAACACATGGATGAACTATGTACTGGGCATAAGCACCGATGTACCTAGAAGAATTATTATTATGCACTGGGTGTAAGCCTCGATGTACATTGAGTGTTGGGCATATGCCCTGGAGCACTCCAATCTTGATAAACGAATACCTGATTCGAGGCCACTTGAATATTCTAGATGTGCCTCACAACCACATTCTAGCACTAGTGTTCAGCAGGACGCTCTGGAATTGCACTAGTGTAATGCCTATGTGAAAGTGTTGAGTTAAAAGCTCTAAAGAGCACTCGAGGTTACTAGATCTCAAAAGTGTTGAGTCGAGAAGACTCCGAATAACACATATTTTCATCACATTTATTTAATTTGGTTAAATGAATCATTTTCTATCTATCATCAAGTACTGCGGGAACTACCATGTTAAACGAGGGAATCCAACATGCAAGAGAGAGACCTAGAGGTGCCTATCCAATCCTACCAAAAGATTATCCAAACAATTGGACCTTGTCCTTAATTCTAAAAAGAAGTATCACGGGAGATACATAAATAAATAATAGAAAATTACCATAAACTAAGTATGAAATGACTAAGAATAGTCTTATGTGTATGACTTGCATAAAGGTTTCAAAGTTAATATTATTATTAAAAAAAACATTAATAATAATGTTATTATTTATTTATAAAAAATATATATATTGCATAGTGTTTATGCATAGATGGCTATCAGATTAGCCTACTATTAATATGTATTATTAAAATAGTATTGTTAATAGCAAGTATAATATATAAACTACTATTATTATTATTATGTAAGAATTAATTTAAAATCACTTCTAGTTAAAACAAATAAAAAGTCCTAGTCTAACAAGGACTAGATATTTAGTAAAATATCTTTTAAAGATATTAATTTAATTAAAGAAACTAAATAAATATTCAAACAACTATATATAAAGACTCCCCTATATAAAAGAGGGAAGATCTCAAGAGAAGGGATCACCTTCCCATTATTATTCTCTTATGGTAATAAAGACGAATGTTGTTGAAAGAACTGAAACAATCCCACATTAATATCCAGATCTAAAACAACAGTCCAACCTAGGGCCTCTACTTCACTTATTGCATATTAGAACGAGCTCGGGGGGATCCAGTTAGAACCAGGAACAGTCTAAGGGTCATGGTTGGGAGGAACATGGTAGTCCCAAGGTTATCTAGTTAAAATATTAATCCACACGTCAGCCAAATCCATAAGCTTTCTTCATTAATTGATTTCTGAGTGTGCAGGTCTTGCAGAGAAGGATCAAGCTTCAGGAAAACCAGGTATGAACTACAACCCTCCATTTCAATTTACAATAGAAGCTAGTATTATTAAATTAGGATTTATTTTGCAGCATTGTATTTTCGCTATTCCTCCCAATGTTATTTCTTTCATAGAGCAAGGGCCATTGGGGCATGGGCTCTCAGGTTTCCATGTAAAATCACATATCCCTTTAAACTAAATTTATTATCTCTGTTAGTTTAGGAGAATCATTTAAAACCAGCTAAAGGTCTAGCAGGGCTAGCATAGCTAGCCTGTGCTAGACACCCATGTCAGCAGAAAAGACCGAAATCAAATTGTTACTTAATTTAGTGACTGTACCTTTGAAAGTCTTATACATTAAATTCGTAATCTAATTTTGAAAACCTCATATTGTGTTTCTGATTCATATTAGCATAAACCTAGGGTTTGTTATTCCTTTATTTTATTTCTTGGAACCAATACATAATAGAGTTAACACGTAAACTATAGAAATTAATCTTTATCGTCGATTGAACTATAAACTTACATACTTTGTTTTTCGATCCAAGTTATTATTTAGTTAGGGTTACAATCCTTTAACAATTTTCATTCTTTGAAAAACGCAAATCCTCTTCCCAAGTGAGAAACCCTAACGTTTTACAAACCTAGCTCAGCGTTCAAACTACTAAGCCTCGAGTCATAACGAAATCGTCTTATCAATAGACTTATTTAGAAGTTAGGGTTCATTCCTCTTTCCTTTTTTTTCCTTAAGAAACAAACGAGACCAGGGATAGAAAAAGCAAAGGGCCGGGTATCGAGACCCTCGGCACCTTTTAAACATCAAGAAAATCAAATATTTAAGGTTTGTACTAGAAATGACCCCACCATTACCTTCTGTTCAACCAAACTAAAACAAACACATCGCACAGTATCAAAATACAGTATTGTTATTTCCAAAATCGAGACCACCATTCTTTACATTAAAAATCATAGATAGGTAACACACAGACCTAGACAGAGTTAGTTATTCATTTAACTACATTACTGAGAACTACGGTCGACATCTTCCTCTATTTCAAAGTAAAGCACTCAAACGGGTCCCACTTTCATAGGTTTCAACATCTAAACTTGTTACCA
>BSBM01000070.1:28447500-28452500 GCA_027924585.1 Larix kaempferi | reverse complement strand
ACAAGAGCATCCCAGGCTATTACGAGCACACAACTCTACCTATAGGATCTCCGAGGGACAAATTACATGTGGTCACCACAAAACCTCACAAGACAATCCCAGGCTGTTATGAGCACACAGCTCTACCTATCGGATCTCCCAGGGACATATTACATGTGGTCATGGAAAAACCTCGCAAGAGCATCCCAGGACTTATTACGGGCACACAACCCAACCTATTGGATCTCCCAGCGACATATTATATGCCATAGGACAAAACCTCGAAAGAGCATCTGCCAGATATCCTAGGGCCAGATTATATGCCATAGGAAAAACCTAGAAAGACTATCTGCAGATTTCCCAGGGCCAAATTATATGTCCTCCCAGAGCAAAACCTCGAAAGAGCATTTTCCAGATATCCCAGGGCCAGATTACATGCCATAGGCAAAACCTCAAAAGACTATCTGCAAATCTCCCAGGGCCAAATTATATGCTCATCTACACAACCTATTCCACGTCCATAAAGTATCAACCTGATACGCACCATGCATCATCCTAATGTACACATGATCATCCTGATCATCATCACTGCAACATCCTGCTGCATGTCATCTAGAGCAACATCCTGAAGCTCGTCATCCATAATCCTCCTGATCATACAATGCATCTACATGATGCATACCAAGTATCTACCTGATACATATCATCATACATGATCCACCTGATCACACAATGTATCCACCTGATACATACATAGATACATGATCCACACAATGTATTCACCAGATATATATCAACATATATGATCTACCTGATCATACATAGTATCCACCTGATACATATACAAATACATGGTCCAAGCATCCAAAATGATGCATATACAAATACATATGAATGATCCAACTGAACATATCCAGCATCCAACATGATGCGTACACACATATACAAATAAATGATCCAACTGATCATATCGAGCATCCAACATGATGCTTGCATACATAAACAAAGCAATAACTGGAGCATCGTCCTGATGCTCATCATCCAGGGATTACATCCACAGCCATGTGAAGGATCCTCCTTCCAACATGCTTGGAATGGCTTCTGCAAATGTGTCCATCACTTCTTCCTTGAAGTGTCATCAATCTGAAGAACACCAAGCCTCTCTCTGAAGTACACGAACTTCACTCTGGCTAGCGGTTTCGTCAGCACATCTGCAATCTGCTCATCCATCGCAACATACAGGAGCTTCACTGCTCCTCTCTGCACCATATCCCTGATATAGTGATATTTCATCTCTATGTGTTTCGACCTATCGTGAAACACTAGGTTCTCAGACAGCTTTACACAACTCTGGTTATCACAGAAGATACTAGTAGCATCCAACGAGAGATCAAATAACTCAGACAGTAGCTTCATAATCCATACTGCCTCACAAATAGCCGAACAGGCTGTAACATACCCTACCTCAGCTATACTCAGTGCTACGCAGGACTGCTTCCTGCTAAACCAAGAGATCACACCTGATCCCATACTGAAGCAGCACCTAGATGTGCTCTTCCTATGTGCAACACTGCCTGCCCAATCTGAATCAACATAACCCTACAGGTTAAAATTTTGATTTGCTTCATACTTGAGCCCATAATCAACTGTACCCTTCAGGTACCTCAGAATATGCTTTACAGAAACCAGGTGAACACTCCTCGGATCTGTCAGGAACTAGCTCAATGTGTTCACCGCAAAGCAAAAATCTGGTCTCGTGTTCGTTAGGTACATCAAGGACCCAATCAATCGGCTCAGATGAAGCATCACATAGAAGGTTTAGATTCGATACCATACGTGTGGCCATGGCCTTGCAATCCATCATACTGAACCTCTTTAGGATATCTACTGTATACTTCCCTTGTCCAAGGAAGATTCCATCTGTACTCTGCCACACCTCCATACCTAGAATAATAGTGCATCATCCACAAGTTCTTCATCTCGAACTCGACAGCAAGCTTCCGTTACATGTCGGCAATCAATCTATCTTCACCTGTAATAAATAGGTCATCCATATACAAAAGTAGTATCATTGGATTTCCTTCCTCAACCTTGTAGTAAAGGTTGGAATCCGCTTTACTCTTGGTAAAGCCCAAACTAGATAGAAAGCTGTCTATCCTACCATACGAGGTTCTACACATATATGATTCGCTGTCATGTGTCTCAGAACCAAGTGGCTGCTCCACATACACTTCTTCTTCAACTACACCATTCAAGAAAACTGTCTTGAAATCCATCTGGTGTATCTTCCATTTCATCACTGCAGCCAGAGAAAGTATGGATCTAATGGAAGTGTATCTGGCTACATGATAAAAAGTCTCAATGCTACCACCTACAGCATGCTTGATCTTGTAGATCCTCTTGGAAGTCACTACAAACTCCCCTTCAGGTCTTGGGACTGCATCCCAAACATCGTTCTTCATGATCGACGGATCATGGTATTCTTCCCGTATCCTGGGAACTTCAATATCTTCAATATTTTCAATAGATAACTTTGTTGTTGGAACAAATGTTGTAGTCCTTCTTTTGTAGGTGATGGTATACGATCTTTCCTACAAGACAAGTTAAATTGCATGATTAGAAACATCTCATATTTTCATAACAAAATCTTACATATAAAAATATATGTCATACATTCATGCAATTACTTTAGCCAATGCTTCAATACAACATTCATCCATATCTTGTAACTTTCTAGATGCCTTCCAATCTCTACCAGAACATTGTTAAGAGTTTGCACTACTCCCAACATGTCAACAAAGAGGTTTCATTCTAGATAAGTAGCAATGGAATGTTGTACAGTGTCATAGGCCACTTACCCATCACATGCATATTAGTAATATACTGTTCATTAATGTAATTATTCTAATATGCATAATACACGACCTAAGTCTAGGAACATAAGCATATACATTATTTTAAACAAACATAATATACAAGAAATGACAATTCAAATACTTATCTTTGTTTGTTTGTTGGGTTGACTCCCTCTCAGTCTTTGCTGCTTTTCTGTAACTCTATTATGATGTGGATTGTGAGAAGTGGTCAGCTCCCTCTGAACATATGCATCCTTGCAGAAACTACTGAAGTGTTCTCCCTCTTTATCTTTGCTTCCTGGATTACCTGTCCTTGAACTTATATCCATCCTCGATCACTATGCATGTTTACTAGTATCATCTTTGAGTTATCCTTGAGATCTCATACATAATCAAACATTCATTAGTACTATCAAAACATCATAATATCAAGCATGTAAAGTCATGATCATTTCAAACATAGATAATAAGTATTCTTATGGTTAATCATAAACATAATATACATAAACCCATTATTACTCAAACCTATGACTCTTCTGGTTAGTCATATCATCAATTAAGGTAAGAAACATAATATGTATAAGCCCTAGATTACTCAAACTTGTAACTTCAAGAAAAATCATTATCAATCATACAAAAGTATATGATATATATAACAAAAACATACATGGTCGTCATATTTGCTAGTTATGTCTAGCAATGTGTTCTTGTTCTCTTCAATGACCTGCATAACTCATTAGTTAACCTTTGCAAAAACAAATTATACATACCTCTATGTGATCCATGACTATGGATGAATCTTTGTTTTCATAACATGTTGAGGTTGTCCCTTTAATTTGTACAATCATCCCTCTTGCTCTCCAATCACTACTGCATCATCTATGGTCTTTCCCTTTGACCACATTAGAACTTGGCCATCTACAAATGCAACCCTCATGCCTTTTGCATACAATGCAAAGATGGAGCAAAGATTCTTCTTGAGCCCGGGTACATAAAGAACTTCTTTCATCTTCAAAGACTTTCCAGAATCTAGGTTGTAGGAGGATTCACCACTTCCTTTGATGGGGTATTGATAGTCATCCCCAAGTTTCACTTTATGGGGTGATTCATGTTTAGATAGATTTACAAAAGATTCCTTAAACCCAGTCATGTGTTTGGAAGCCCCACTGTCAATTAACCAATCATTACAACCATGAGAGACAATACCTGTGAGAGCAGAGATTAGAACATACTCTTCTTCACTTGATGAGTCATCATCACTTTCTTCCCTAGCCTTCTTCTTTGGAGGTTAATCATCTTCGGCAGCATGAGCATGGAAATTTCTTTTGCTGCCCTTCTTCTTCTTGTTGGAGTTGTTGTTATCCCTTTTGTTCTTGGGACATTCTGAAGCAAAGTGACCCTTCTCATTGCATGTGCAACATCTTATATCCTTCTTATTCTTTTGTTGGTTGTGATAGGATCTCTTGTAGTGAGAGTGCTCCCTCTTGGGCTTGCTTCTTTTGGTGTGAGCTGCGAGAGCTTGATCTTCACCTCCCATCTTTTCTTCTCGAGCTACAAGCCTAGCTTCTTCTTGAGAGCATTCCTCCCACAGTTTACTGAAAGCTATCAATTTCTTTCGTGCATATATTCCTTGAATAAAGGAGTCCCATGACCTAGGTAGGACATTGATAGTGGTCATAACTACTTCACCATTTTCCACTACTTCATCCACAGCTTCAAGTTGTTCCTTGATCTGAGAGACCTTAGAGAAGTAATATTGAATGGTCTCTCCATTCAACATCTTGACCCTTTTCAATTGATTCCGCAGAGTCATCTTGTGATTTATGTTCTTCCCTTCAAATAACTTGGCCAGGGAGTCAAACATCTCTTTGGGTGTCTTAAGAGATGACACATAGGGGATGAGATGGTCCTTGATAGAATCAGCAATGATTCTCTTTGCCTTGAACAAGTTCTTCTTATTCAATACCTTAGCCTCTTCATCCTCTGGGATAGGGATGTCTTCTTTTACATATGAGTCCAACTCATTCTCTTCCAGGATTAACCCAATCCTATACTTTCAAGCTTGGAAGTTATCATCCCCTTCAAGCTTATCCTCAAGCTTGGTGTGGTGAGACATCTTAAAGAGTACTTCAAATGGAAATAGAATATATTTAGGTCTTACCACTT
>BSBM01000070.1:22640000-22895000 GCA_027924585.1 Larix kaempferi | reverse complement strand
AATAATGCAATGTGGATTATAATAATATTATTAACATTTTACATGTAAATAAATTTCAATTAAATCACATTATATTAAATTGATGAGAAAAGTACTAAATATAAAAAATCAACATAAATTAAAAAAATTTCTCTTAAAAATGTTTTTTATTTTTTAATTTCATTTGCAAGTTCAAGACAAATAAATGCTAAAGGAGAATAATTTTTTGCAAATTTACAATGAATCTTAGTCACATCAATGTAGAGTAATTTTATTAATTTTATTTTTAGTGAATTTTGAAAAGTAACTCAACCATGGTTATATATATTGTGCATAGAAAATAGTGTAGGAGGTGACTTGTCATATATACCTACCCCATAAAACCCCTAACTCTAATATTTTAATATATCTCATACATTTTTAGTACATCTCTTAGGAGGCCATTTTTTGACCTCAAAATCTCTCTAATGATCATCGTCATACTCATCATCGTCGTCATCTCTTAGGAGGCCATTTTTTTACCTCAAAATCTCTCTAATGATCATTTTCATGCTCATCATCATCGTCACCATCATCATCATCATCTTCATCATCATCATCGTATTTGTCATCATCATCATCAACATCATCATCATCATCATCAGCATCATCATCATCTTCTTCATCATCCTCATCATCATCCTCATCATCATCAACATCTTCATCATCATCTTCATCATCAACATCATCATCACCTTCACCATCATCATTGATAATGATGATGATGACGAAGATGATGATGATGATGATGATGATGATGATGATGACGACAAAGATGAAGATGATGATGATGATGATGACGAATGTGATCATCATCATCATCCTCATGATCATCAGCATCATCATCTTCATCATCATCATCATCGTTATCACCCACTTCCTCATCATCATCCTAATCCTCCTCCTCCTCCTCCTCATCATCTTGGTCATCATATTCATCATCAACATCATCATCATCATCATCATCATCATCAAGAAGGGGGAATCAAGGTTTGACCTAGAGTGACCCCTTTTAATCATTCCTAGAGTTATTTTGTTGATGAACCAAAATTAAGCACTCCAACTAACTATGGGCCAAATCATAAGGTTGGATCCCAAGACAAAACCTGGTAAGTAGGAGGGTTCCTAAAAGGGTCTAGTAGAGTCAAACTAATGATTAAAGTTATAATATTGAAGAAGAGGCAATATCAAACCCTACTTAAGCACTAGACATCTCAGGGAATTCATGCATATAGGGTAAGGTAAAGTGACTCAATAGATATTTATCTAGCACATAACAATCTTTGTATGAAGAGAGAAAAATATAAATGTTAATAATCTTTGTATGACTAAATAGTGTGTACGCACTAAATAGCGCCTACAATATGTTAGTGTGTACTCACTATTTATGTGTGCGCACATTTAAAATAACGTGCACGCGCCATTTAAATTTCTAAGTTTTTCGGGCAATTCATTTCCGATGACGTGTTGGATGACTTGGCCGCTATGGTTTTAGGTTCGGGTTGCCAAACCAAGTGGATTGGACTATGTTAGAACAAAATACATCTTATTCTATAACTTCTTATGTTTCGAGCATGGTTCTGCATATGCTACACTTGTCCACTGCTAATGAAATTGCACACACTTGTAGAACTATGTGTGCAGATTCCGAATATGTAATTTTTTATTAAATCTATTATTTGTTTCTATTTTTAATTAATTTTAATTGCACTAATGTCAATATTACACAAAACGTAGGTTATTTCATTCATCTGAAACTTTTGATTGGTTCACCTATTTTGAAAACAGAAAAGAACCCGCAAAAGTACACACAAAAACCTAAATCCTAAAGAAAAAAAGGTCATTGATTATGCTAAGACAGTGATGTCGGGGACTAACACTCGACCTAGTCATTTTAGGGCTTGGCTGACTTCCTTAATTAATTTTTTTTTAAATTAACATAAATAAATACGGAAAAATAACACTGCACTAGAACAGCCTATTATCTACGACTGTATATAATTTTTTTCGCAAAATGCCACCATTTGCATACAAAACCAGGGGACTAACACAAACATATTCATTATGTTTTCTTAAAAAAATAACATACCAACCTTAGGAGAACTCCATTTTTTGGGAGTTATACTTAATTTCCATAAATAATATTTATATATTCTCGAAAGTAATCCGATTGTCTACGTTTCATCTTCTTACGCCATATTCCAAAAAATTGGGTAGGTAGCTCTAATATTATTTTTTGACATTCAGATTTCTATTTTTCTAGTAGTCCATTGCGACTAACGCGTCATGAGTGGCCAACATTAGCTTGCACCAGCCCATTAGGATTTTTAAACAACCCTTTAATTCATTCTTGTGTTGTGTGTCTCTACCAGCTGCATTTGGAGTAGTTTGCCACGCTATCTCAACATCTCTACTTGGTATTACTACATTAATTATGGTGACTACCATTGCCGGGGAGGAAACAATACACCAACTTGCATCAATGCTTGTAATCATTCTTGGTGGTAGTTATGTTATATTGTTTATTTTTGGAAAACGGGGGTCACAACCATTCCCACAACCACCCCATGGAGAAGATGGTTGTGGCAGGCCTTATACTCGTATCAGCACTGTTGCCTTGTGCTACTACACTTCTAGTCTTCCGTGATGTAGGAAACTCGTTCCCTATCATTGCATTAGCCCATGATTGGCTTGACGGACTACGTGGCAGTTGGGCAAGGGCCTTGAGAAGAAGCAACGATTCGATAATCAATAAAGATCCGACTATAATAAACGTACAAATGACTTATATCTCTTGGTACCATATCAAGTTCCTGTAGATACGAAACTAATGTCGGCGAGTAGGTCTTGGTGGGTGAGCCCTAGAGCCAGATATGCTTGCACCATCTTTCATATTTGTCGGTCAAGATCAGATAAGTTAATAGATTGTACAAGCCTCAAATTTGACTCAAATGGTATTTAATGCCATGTTGAGTTGTAAAATTCTCAATTTTTTTTATTTTTAAATTAATTTTAGTTTTTAAAAATTAAAAGTCTCCTACAAAAATTTATGTCAAATCCTAGCTATACTTCACCAATAGAAAAAGTCCATTTTAAATTTTCAAAAAATAGAAATATATTTTTTATTTTCAAAATATTTAATTTAATAAGCTATTTTATGAAAGCTAAATAGAAAACATTATACACAAATTTATTTAAAAATCCAACTAATACAAGTCCATAAAGTTTTACTTGTCATCTAAAAGTATTTCCCTGCCTTGGCAGGGCTAAAAATATGTCAGTTTTCACCGTGAATGACAAAAACATTTGAAGGAAATTCCACCCACCCTAATATTCTTAGTGGAAGGGTTATTTAAAAGCTCAACCAAAACAAAATTTCTTTTAATTTTTGTACATGAACATCTAAGCAAAATTTATAAGTAGAATATTTAATCAAGTGGAAGCATTACTTTAAAAAAATTATTGGTAAGACATAATCAAAGTAAAGTTATTATTTTGTTTTGAAAAAAATAATGTATTAACATAAATAGATATAAAATACAAATATTATTCTTAATACAATAAGTATAAATTTAAAAAACATAAAAGTATATATCTAAATCTCAAACACATTATTAACAAGAGCTGCAAGCAGCAATGTCAATGACAACAAATTGTAGAGATGAGGAAGCAGGAAGCATGGTTGTCATAACACTTACCGAGCAAAATCAGTGGAAACAAATGCATAAATCTGATGCTATATGGCAAAATGGTGGTAGGATACTAAGCTATGGAGTTTGATTGGATTTTGACGATCAAATTTCGCAGCAAACTTTTTATTTTGATGTGGATTTTGATCATCAAATTTTGTAGTAAAATTTTATATAGATTAATCCTATTATTAAAGGCATAACAGATTCTTTGAGTCTAATTAATAGACCTTGGTGTTATATTGAGTGTATAATTTAAGTGGGCTTGTAGTTGTGCTATTACAAAGTATGCCTTGTTTAGTGGAATAATAGTAATAATGTTTTTACACCATATTTTTGTTGAATAAATATTTACATCATGAATAAATATTCATATCGTGTTCGTCCATATCAAATCAGATGGGTCTACTAATGTAGTCCGGTTGAAAATTCTTTAGATTCTATGCATCTTTCTGTGATTGTTGCAGAAATATTTTATGCTACTTTACATAAATAAAGAACATAATATAGAACATAATAAGCGTAAAAATCCTCTCTTCAAATGGCTGCCTAGAGAGCCGCTTTTAGATTGAAGAGTGAAGAAAATAAGACAACAATAAATCAAAATCTGCTACATCAGACTTGTTTAATAGTGTTGATTGTGGAATATGAATTTGGTACTTGAATTTATTATGAATTTTTGGACATGTCCAGCTCCTTGACCAGACGAGTTGATCCGCAATTGAATATGACTGCATTAGTGTTGCATAATGCTAAATGTTGATGTATATGTAACTTCAGAATGTATTTCATCTATGAATTTCATATATATTTATTGTACCCTTATAAGAGATGTGTTATTCCTCTATAAGGAAGTGTCGTCATGTGGATTGACAAGTGTCGCAAGTGTGTGTACTTGCCGATGGGTTATTATACCACCATGTGTGGGGTCGGCCCTGAAATATATATTATATTGTGGATGTATCTAGATAGACAAGTCGGCCCCATAGTGTAACTGGGCAAACAGGTTAAGTATAAATAGAGATCAGGAGATCTCTATTTTGGATCATTCGGAAAGACACACTTCTCTCACTCAGAAAGTGATGCACTAGTGAGGAGGAGGATCATCTGCTACTAGGAGACTATCTCAAGTGTATTTTGGTTGTAGTTTGGTTGAGCCATTGCTCTCTCTATCTCTGAGGAAGTTGTGGGGTTTTTCACCTTAGGGTTTTCCCCACGAAAACTCTGTGTCTCTTGTCTCTCATGCTTTTAATTCTTGTGATGCTTGTCATGCTTATTGTGATTGTTATGCATTGATATACTGTATATGTTATTCTCTCAGTAAAGATCCAAGAGTATTGTGAATTAATGCTCAAAATTTAACACTAAATTCATCATTTTAATAGCCGCAATATGAAAAATTAAAGGGTAAGGATTCATGAGTAATACACACACCTTCCTGTATGGCTACCAATCTTGAAAATAGTTTGCGACAGTTAGGCCTTGCAAGATGAGTCCTCGAATGAAATACATAATTTTTTCTTAGATAATAAGAAACAAAAATAAGCGAGGAAAACTTATACACACAAAAAATCTAAAGTGGGAATGAGTACCGTCATTCTGAAGATGATGTCAAGTCCCCTTTTGGCATGATGCAAAGCTTTCACCATTGTTATGAAGGAAAACAGAGCATCACCTTCTTCCTAAATGCCTATAAGATAATTGTGCATTTCTATCATGGACTGGACACTTACATTCACTAGGTAAATGTCAGTTTAAAACCACCTAAATCCAAACTTCAAATGCCAAATGGAAATCTATAGGATTTTGTGGCCTTCTTACCTTCTTGTCAATCGCATGCGCCATCCTCCTCTGCCATGTTTAAAGCCTGCAAATGGAAAATAAATGTCAGTGGAGATAACTGTCAAGTTTCATTTCTTGAAATATTTTACGTTGTACAATCATTTAGCTTTCCTTTTGGAATAATCTCCTTATGTCTTGAGTCCAATCTCCCAAACTTCTAATCTGCATGCTCAAACAATCATCTCTAGGTGCAGATGTCAAAGAAAACAGGTGCCTATTAAAGAATTAAATTTTTCAGAGCCACATTTAGCAGAATTTAAAGCTCCAATTCAATATCTAGGCTAAGATATTTAAAGATCAAAGAACTTGACCTCACAAAAATATTTTCTAAATATAAAATGGGCTTCGCAGCTTTTAAATAAACCTAAGGTAATTTATCGAACCTCGGTGCATTCACAAGAACCAGAAACTAGATCTCTATCTCCTCTCCTTGTTTTACTTTATCCCTCAGCCTTCGTTTTATGAATAAGCCTAACCCGGCTTCTGTCCTTAAACCGATGGGGACTCTCATTGAAATTTTGGGAAAGAAAAATCCTTAACTGCTTAGCAGTGCCTTAACTACCCTATAGAGATTGCAGCATTCAATAACATAAGTAATACAAAGTGTTGTGTTGTTGCCTTTAGAGGCCATACAACGTGACTTTTCGGGTGAGGCTGTATAGGTGTTGGAGTAAGGGCCCTTTGTTCCTTCATATTGTGCTCGGGCGCACTAACTAGGTAGGTCACTAGCTGACCATCCCACGTTCTCTCTGACACCTATATAAATCATAGCATTCTCTTCGAGGAGGGTTGGTTCAGGTTCCGAGTAAGGATACAGGTACTAAGATACAAGTACCCAATAGTAGCATGAGTGCCCCATGCTGCATACCGCGTGTCTGGGTGACCACAAATCTATTATTGGAGTTAGATTCTGACACAATAGGCATTCCTTCTAAATGTCGAATCAATACTACAAGGAGATCGGACGAAATCCTAATGCAGGAATGGCAGAAGTGTGGCATAGACTTTTAAACAGGGAAAAATGCTAAATATCTTGATGGAGAAACCAAAAAGCTGTTTTCTGGAAATATTTTGTAAAAATTGAAGTATCTGCCTGTTCTTTTCATTAAATTGACATAAAAGGAAATATGGTACTAATATTACCCTTCCAATGTTTCAGACGACGAGACAAAACGACACCGTGGTAGAACGATCCCTGCTTGGGATTCAAACGCATCCCCAGTACACTGCATGCAATTTGAATTCCTCCGAAAAAAAACCCTCTCCCCGTGAAGAAAGATCGAGACTATCGACTTGCTAGAGTGACCTGAAGAGGAATGAAAACTTAGACTAAATCACTTGCAGTAGAGCAGAATTCTGAACAGCCCATGAAAAAATAGACGAAAAAATCTAAGGGCGGAATTCTGAAGAGGGAACGCATGCAATCAGCCCATGATGAAGTAAACGAAAACTCTAGAAAATGAAAAACTAGTAAACTACCGAAAAACCGTGGGAATTGTACATCGGCACCATTGAAACCCCTGTTCCAAATTTCGAGCGGTTTCAACCAATGAAAATTTAAATAATTCAAATAAAGATTAATTTAGAAATTCAAAACCATAGTTTAATTTTGTTAATTGAAAAATAATTGTGTACTTCTGAACTAATATATCCAAAATGGATCCAAGATGTCACTCACATAATAAGAAGAAATGCATGATTAGTCCCTACCACGCAGGGACTATCAGGGACTATAGCGATCAGGTGGTCACTAATAGGGAATTTTTAATATTGTTTTAGGTAAGTAAAGTTTTTTTTTGTAATTATCTAAGGTAGTCTGAGACGATGAAACCGCCATCCCAATTTGTCAACGATGCTAATATGGCTCTCACATTCCATATAAAAAAACTGCCCCTTAGAGGGAGGTCAGGCTAGAGTTTTATGATCATAGTTTGAACTATACATAGCTAACTTATACAAAAAACAACTGAACATTCTATAACAAAAAAGATGGAAAAAATAGAGAGAACCAATAGGTGGAGAAGCCAACTTCAAGTTATTCATAGAAGATCTATTCGAGCGGTGTTTCCTCCAGAATGGGGCAACTGCCCTGGAAGGAATTGTCAGGCTCTGGAGGCTTGACTGGCAATGACACAACCTTGCGAGAATCCATGGGGTCATGCTCCACAGGGTTCAAGATTCTTTTACTGGGAGGAGGCTCGATAGTGGATGGAGTCAAGAATGGAGCTAAAGGAGCCAGGTGCCCTTCTGAGAGCGCACCATTACCAGCCGACTGATAACCCAAACTAGCACTTCCAACCTCAAAGTCTTCCCGGCCGCAACATCCAACTGCAAGGTGCTTCCAGGAGAAGGTGGTGTCCAAGATTGCAAGTCGATCGTCCACATCAATGAGCTTAGCTCTAGCAGCTAGCACTTAATATTTTGCAAAGCTCCAACTATTTATCATATCCTCCATGAGTGAACCCATCATATTCTTTATGCGCCAATAATGGTTGATATTACCTCCACCTTTCCCCAAAGCTCTGTATTCTGAGACGAGTTGATCCTCTTAGTTATCTATGAGAACGTGGATCGGTATAGAGACTCCCATGTCATAGCCATCCTCAGTCACCAGAGCAGAGTGGCATTGGCTGCTTCCCCAAATTCCACTTCCCCGACGAGGAGAACCACGCTACCGAGACATTGCTGAGAGCACAGAATGAAGCAGGACCAAATTCCACAGTCCAAAACTGTAGAGTGCAGGGCAAGACCAGTGCATGCAATTACAGAGCCGAGGTTTGATGGAAGATATACTCTCATCTTCCTCCCTTAACCTGTTTATCGGGCGATTCTCAAAGTACACATGCACCATATCAATGTGCAAAGAGTCGAAGTTAATGAGCCAAGTACCCAAACCGCGTCCTGCCAACAAATGAAGAGACATCCTGTTGAACTGGCTTGAATGATCCATCATCGTCGACCACCAAGGGTTTAATGCATGTAGAGAGGGGTGCCATGTTGTGGGCTCCCAGGTCAATGCTCCTCCTATGCACATTGTCCAGCCATTGTGGTGGCGCCCACATACAGGGATTAGGTAAGTAAAGTTATTTTTCATTGTTTTGGAAAAGTAATTTTATTCATATTTATTTTAAAATAAAAAATATTCTTTTAGTTTTAAAATTAAATATTCTATATTTTTTATTGGCCAAAAGCTGGGATTGGACTAAATACCTTTGGTGAGAGGTGAGAGGTAACATTTAGTTTAAAAATAATACATATAAAATTAAATAAAAATAAAAAATATTAAAATTGTCACGTATCTATTTGCATTAAAAAATGGTTCATCATGTTAATTGTAATTGCTTCCCATGCAATGGTTGCATTAAATAATTTTATTTTTTTTGTAAGCAGCATAAGGAAATTATATTAGAGTACAAAAAATATTACAATCACATGAAAATCAGTAGATTCAAGAGCTTTCTGAAGCTTCTCATGGAGAAAAAAGATCCAGAAACAACCTCTGTAGACCTACCCATATATGGGCTGAGTAACAATGACATAATTATAGCCGACCAGTAAAAACATAGACTGAACTAGACCATAGAGGTAAGCTAGAGTCTGAAAGTAAACCATTAGCTAACATACAGAAAACAAGTAAGGATAACCACAAAAAGAGAAGAGACGGGCTCATTTAGAGCGGCTCTAAGTGCTGGCTTTTGCATTATGGGAACATGGTTTGTCTTCAATGATTGGGCAGCTGCCAAAGAAAAATTCATCCCAATTTTGTGTCAGGAGTTTGATTGGCAGAGGCTCTATCTTGCTTGGAGTAACAGGATCGTCCTCGGTCTTCCTTACCCGCTTGTAGTGCAGGGAATCAATTGTCAAGGGTACGGGAAAGGATGTTCCATCGGGAGGAGCCTGCTATAACACAACCGCCATAGGAGAACTCAGGCCTGAGTTGGGGCCCCGAACCGGAGCCAAACTATCTACGACATTGACACCAAAGGATTCATGCAGGGAGTTGTCAGTAGCTTGGGCGCCTGTTGCAGTAGCGGCACCATCCACTTGAACATTCATATTGCCATCCACCTAAACATTCATATTGCCATCCATTCCCTCAGTAGGGCCAGAATTATGGGAGGAGAGGAATGGCGAAAGAGAGAGTATCTTCGACCAGTAAAATTGGCTTCCAGAGCAGCCAAAATGACGTCCAAATGGGCCATGTTAGCCCTGGTATCCATTATTGCAACATTGGCCATGTTCTAGTTGGAAAACATTTCTTCAACCAATGTTCCCAGCATATTCTTCATTAAACAGTAGTAATTGACATGGTTGCCTTGGTTTCCAAAGGCCAAAATCTCAGCCACACTGCGCGATTCCTAGTCGTCAACCAATCTGCAAACAGGGACAGAGACATTATCCTCATAGCCACTATTGGCTTTCTTCTCCTTCTCGGCAGGAGTTGCAGACTTTCCGACACCATGACCAGCTCCACACTTGGAAGTGGCTCACATACGAGTCATCGCGCTGTCAGCTAGTTCACAGGAGAACGAAGAAGGAGCGGAGCTTTCTGCAGTGGAAGTAGACAGAGAATAGCATAGGCAGGTGATGACCGCAGGGGCATGGAGGGGGAGCCTCATATCAATGATTTCGTAGCTAGTGCGTCCAAAGTTCTCACAGGAGAACATAAATCCTCGACTGAACCGATTAAGGAGATCGGACATAGACGCCCACATCAACTTGAATGCCAACCACTGGGCCATGGGGGTAGTAAATTCAGACTCACATGAAGAGGGAAGGTGGTCCTGTACAATACATTCCATTAAAGTCGGAGCCATGGGGGAGGCGTTTGAAGAGAACAATCGCCAAGTGGGGGATCCTCGCTGCCAGGTGGGTTGGCGGCATCTCTTGCCTCGGCAATGTCACTAGTGGCACCAGCATCCAGGGTGCATTAAATAAAAATTTCTCTAATACTAGATCGACTTTTTATTTTATGTTAATTGCATTTAAGTTTTGACATATATATCACATGATCATGATCTTGGTATCAACCACTTGGTCATTGTCAGTACTTCTACAACATGGTCAATACTTCTAGCCCATCCATGGAGAGACCTATTGGATCTCGGGCATGTTCTAGAGTGAATAGGTAGGGCTCATCAAGGCACAACATTCCTTGGTGCATCCTTCTCATTAGGAACTTTACAAAGGCTCTTACCAGTAGTTGGAGAGGAGATAGCTCTGCGAAGGGTCCTGCAAGGTTTTCCTACCCATCCCATAAAGTGATGTTGTTCTTCGAACTATGCCTATAATGAGAAGAGCCATGTCAAAAGAACCTTGAATCATGGAGCATTTAGTAAGTATCGGAGCTAATCAATGTTGGTGGGAGTTTCAGTTTACTCTATTGATCCAGTTGATAGAGAGCGAGACCTAGTAAATGCACTCTCAATAAAAAAGTACGATCCATAATCAACATGAAAATCCTAAGGTATGCCAAAAAATATTTATTTTGGATTTATGCGTTGAAATCTAACTGCCTACCTTCTTAAAGGTTGAAGAACACATATAATCTTCATAAACTTGTACCCCTGGTTGTTTTAGTGTGGGTACAGGCTTAGACCAAAGCTCTTGGGTAGTAATTACTCGGTAAGCAAGAAACAAGAAGAAAAAGACAAAGTGGAAGCATAAGTATTATTACCTTTTAAGCTTATAAATCTAGGTTAGCAAACAAACAAATAGAAAATGCCACGATTGGTGCCTGTCTAAAGTAGAGAAGCATCGACGGGTGGAGTTTGGTTGAATATTGTCTCGATTTCTTTTTATGTTTATGGTAAATGAGTGGTTTTTTTAAGGTATGCGGCTATCAGAATCATATATATAGCTACATTGATAGGTGTTTATATCTTAGAATTTTGGGTGGAGTACCATCTATACTTTTCCTAGATTGAAGGAGGATGAAACAACTGTACTGTCCAAATTGCTTTTATGGTCATCATTCAAAATTCCAAATAAACAATTATATATATATATATATATATATATATATAATGCATGGATAATATGTAGTGAGACACAACCCATTTAAGATTACAACTAAACATGGAGAATAAGTAACAAATAACTTGTTCATAACACTTAACTTGTAATCCATTCAGAATGAACTCCATAACTGAGGGACCGAAATCCACCCAAAGAACCTAACTCATTATGTATGAGGGACCGAATTTCATCCCAGAACCTAACTCATGATGTCCGAGGCTTTCGAAAACTATGAGCTTCACCCTTTCATTCCATTCCCTCCCTATTCACTATATTTTTCAACAGTGGGTTGGACATGACAGTATGTAATACTTATTGTGCAACTGAATGGCCTGTTAGAGATCCGTATGCCCACTTGCTCTCCTCCAATTTCATTTGCCTATGTTTCAACAACCTCTAGAGGAAACCTGCAACAATTCTCCACTGTCCCACCATAATGATCGGTACTTCTAATTACGTTTCCTTTCATAAATTGGTCGAGAATATGTCCATGAGCACACTGAATTGCAACACCATCAAAACCTACCACAAAGCCACCAAAACTATGAATGGAAGAAGGTAACATTTCCCTAAAACTATGAATGGAAGAAGGTAGCACTTCCCTATTTAATTGACGGAAAAATATGTTGATGGAATGATGATTGAATCTTTTATAAGCAGTGGCATTAATATGGGAAAAAAATATAGTTTCTGACAAACAGTAACTTGCTTTGATAGCATTTCTGGTAGCAAGACGAAAATCATTAACAATATGTGGAATCTGCTCAGTTTTTAGGGCTCGAGGACAAAAAAATATTGCAAAGTCCTTGCAGTTGAGTTGGAGATTCCGTCCCGATATTTTTTGATCTGATGATGAAATGCGAGGCTAGCCATTGCGTTGATAATCTGTATTTCATAAACCCAATTAGTGATCTATATTCAAAGAAACTGATTTGCAATGTTCTTTGTCACAGACAAAATAACATGCAATTACATTCATGAAAATAACATGCAATTACATCCATCAAAAAAATTACCGATTACAAATTTATTTGTACAAAAGGCTAAGAGTCGTCTCTACCCCCTTTGAATTTGCTTTGGTTAGAAAATGAGCATAGCCCCAATACATTGAAGGAATTTATCGATAGGGATAGATACTTACCCACACGAGATTCCCTTCCAGTGCACCAAATATGACATAAGAAAATGCCTGCTTTCTCGTGGATGCCATCGACAATGGTTTTCCAGGCCTCCACTTGCTCCTCCATTCATATTCCAGGCGTATCAAGGTACCTGCTAGTTGCACACCTCATCATCGTCATCATCATTTAGCCTTCTAATAAAGGCTTATCACAAGCACTGGGTTTATTTTGGGTATCAATATTGATATGGGTATCTAATAAATAGCATCTTACCATACCCCTGGACAGAGTCAGAGAGGCTGGGCATGTAGCTATAGGATTTTTGTCTGGTCAACGGTTCCAAAACTACCCTGCCAAACCCCTTCTTTATTAACAAACTCAAAGAATGTATGTATGTTTTTAAGATCAGAAACGATAGTAAAGGAAATGAGAAACAGTCAGCAGAAGATTAATGATCGATACCTGTGAGACAAGCTAAAGGAACCCAACGGGTAAGGTGCCATCAATGGGATCTGTCGCTGATTTGATTGGTTTTCTTTTGTGTTATGTTTTCCTCCCCCATGATGATTAGTGTCCTGCTTCCAACTGCTATTCTCCTTCGACATGTGAATGCCCCCCACGAAGTTACATGAACTGGGAAGTTTCTTCGTACTACAATCTTTCCATAGAGTGGCATGGAATGTGCTGGCAAGAATAAAAATCCAAATGGCACGTGACATTTATATATCAACTTTCTGTACATGGATAATTTGTTTAAAAATTGGTTGGATTTCCCTAAACAAAATACTTCGGTAGTTTTATTAGTGTAACAATAAATAATGTTATATCTATATAACTCCACTGACGCTTGAGGACATCATCTGGCTGCATTGTACTCAATAAATCCAATGCTCATTGGGACTAGTTCATTAAAGTATCGATGGATGTATTTGGAAAAAACAACATACTCGATTAAGGATTATATTTGGAAAAGAACAGCTTAAAAAAAGATAGAGTTTTCCTTTTTTGGTTTAAGTTTTAAGTTTTTATTTTATAAACGAACATCTATTTTTTAATTACTTTTCATAATATTTTATTTTATGAGTAGATATGGATTTTTTTTAAATACTTTCCATAATTTTTTATTTTATGAACGGATATGAATTTTTTTAATTATGTTTTAATTAAAAAAACATAATATCTTAAATACAAATCGTCTTTTAATTAATGATCGACAAAATATTTATTACATTTTATTTTTTTTACATTTCAATTAATGATCGACAATAACAAGATCTACAAGATCTCCCTCATGTTACAACATCTCTCCAGCTGTAGAGCACCACTCTGTGCAATCATAGAAGGAACGTAATCATTCCATATTTTGGATATATATATAAAGGTTGATATTTAGTTAGAAATTATTGTAATTGTGTAAAATCATAAATGGTACAGTTAAGTTTATGATGTAATCATTCAATATTTTGGATATATCAAGGAAAAATACGGAAATGTTGATATTTAGTTAGAAACTCTGTACAAAATCATGAATGATTTAGTTCATTGATACAAGTTAACTAGTAAACTTTTCCCGATATGTTTTTAGCTTCATGTATATTAAAAAACTTTTGTTTTGTGTTGTATGGACTTCATTGTACATGCTACCTGATCTTTACTGAATTTGTGTTAAATTTGACAAACATTTGACAACACATTATGTGCATTATGTGATTACATTTGCTTTGATAATTGGGAGGCAAAATATCAAAAAAAAAAAAAAAAAATTACCCCGTAGGCAAATTGCCATTTATACCAAATAGAAATTTTTTTCTAAAAGTTAAATTGAAAAATAAAAAACTAATTAGTTAGTTAAATATAACAATAACGCATTTCAAAACATGAATCTATAATAAAGTAAACTAGCTAACTAGTTAGTTATATAGCAACATTGTAATTCAGATTAATAATTAATTACTTTTTGAAAAGGTAATTTTTATTTTTTATTATTATTATTATAAGTTATATTTTTCAATTACTAGATGACAATTTACTTCTAATTGCATATGTTATGAAGGACATATAAGCACATATATCTTGCCTCGTGAGTTTTTTGCTTCCTGGTTATCATCCCTGTTTTTTTATTAGTATAAATATTTAAAATAAGTATCATATTATTATGATGTGTTTAATTTATTTGCCTCGTGAGTTTTTTTGCTTCCTGGTTATCATCCCTGTTTTTTTATTTTTTATTAATATAAATATTTAAAATAAGTATCATATTATTATGATGTGTTTAATTTATTTGGAAGAACAAATACATTCATTTAGCTTTGATAAAGTATTTGGATGAAAAGCTGAACATGACACTATATTATATCATCATTTTCAACGATCAAAACAATTACCATTTTTATTCTTTTCCCATGTTTTGGTAGTGTTGGCCTTGGGAACTTATTCTAAGAACTTGGGATCAGTATTGATCATAATATTTTGATTGATCATCCTTAAGAAGCATTTATAATGAGTAATTTGGTTGTATTATGACATTAGACATCGTTAGATTAACATAAATAAAGGTCTATAACTAGATTAGAAAATTTTGAATTAACGAAGAAATCTCACTTGTAGTAAATATTAGTTGATAACACAATTAAAAATTAATGCAATTTGTGTGATACTTCCTTGTTTTATTCTCAACTAAAACAAATCCTTCCTACATTCTTTGATCTTAACTAATTGTATGTCTAAACTATAGATAGATTGCAAACCATAGATTCTCCTTTATCTTCTTATTTTCTTTTTGACTCTATTGCTAAATAAAAATTTGGTTTAAACTGAAAAAATATTATCATTAAGATAATTATAAAAAAATTCATGCTGGCAAATAATATGGAGTCCCATTCCTATCAAATGTCTTGAAAACTTATCATAGGAACTTGAGAGCACAACAATGACCAAATTTATTTTGGTCAAATGTTTTATAAGAATTAACATTCAAAAGAAGATAAAAGACCACCATAATGATAAAAATATTCAATTATTAAAAAATTGATTTCTAAAGAGCTCTTTGTTGAAGCAATCCAACCATTCCCACAAATTTTGTAGTGTTCTCCATTGTTTTCACTCTCAAAGTGAGTCAAAAGCCTTCTCAAAATGATATACATGACATTTCTTGCATATCTAAATTATAAATAGCTTATTAATGAATTATCTAAATAATATTTATAACTTATAAAGATTTGATCATTTCGTTGTAGAGTGATATTTAAATTTAAATGAAAAAAAGGAATAATAACAATTTATTTTCATAATCATTTAAATTATACCCAATTTACAAACTCTTTATAAATTACTAAATTTATAAACTAGAATGATGACAATGGCGGAACACTTGACAATAAATATTTTCATATGCAAAATGCAAAATTTGATCATCATTCACACACATTATGTAAGTTTTTTTAATGATGGTTTACTCCTTAAAAGTGTGTTTTCTATAAATATTGATATTTATCTTTGCAAAAGATCATATAAAGAATAGTTAAGAATAATAATGTTAGATATAAATCTCTTTAAACACGGGAATAAAGCATGCTTTCTTTGAAATTAAGTTATCGATGATATTGCAATATATGAAAACAAAACACTTCTATTTCAAAATGAGAATTGTAAAAAAGAAAAATGATGTTTTTTATGTTTATTGAATACTTCAAAATGTGTTTATTGAACCTTAGTAGAATAGAAAGTTGAATGCCAAACATCTTTTAACATTAATTTGGTTTCTTATACTTTGATCAAAATCACAAAAAATTAATTACTTGTACATTCATAATGAAATTTCTTTTATAGTGTTCATGATCTTTTTTCCAATTTCTACTATAGGGAAAGCTTAACACATTCTAACTCTATGTACTGTAACAAACTAATTTATGTACATAGTAAGATAAGATCACTCCAACTAACTAAACATGTGCCTAATTGTTTCTGCTTCATCCCTTTTTCCTATCCTCTCTTTTAGATTTTACATTTATACATTATTTTTGTCAAGGAGCAAGATTAATTACCAAATAAAAATACTTCAAAAAAAATTTAAAAATCAAAAGGTCAAAAGAAAAGTTTCGAATTTACCTATTTACATTATTTTTTTTTCACAATTCCTATATCAATTCTACAAAACATAACTTCTAATTCATCCTTTTTTCCCTATCCTTTCTTTTGGATTCTTCTGATTCATCCATTTTTCCCTATTATTTCTTTTGGATTTTACATTAATTTTATGGAGGAGCAAGATTAATTATATAATAAGAATATTTGAAATTTAAAAAATCAAAATACAAGGTGTTGAATTTAACTATACACATTATTCTATTTTACAAGGATTGAACTTGTAACTTTAATTTACAACTTCTCATCTCAGTTACTCATTACAAATTGCTCTACCCCATAAAATTAAATTCTTTTTTTTCTCTTTTAACATAAATTTAGATTTAATTTTAATTCTTAATTTTTATAGTTTTATAATAAAACTAAAATTATTTGTTAAAAGATGATAATTATTATATTTTCATTGAATTTATTTTTAGTTTTATTTAGTTTTTCCTTTGTTAATATGTAAAGAAGCATAATGTTTTACTTAACCATTTTTAATTATTTTATATAACAATTTGTACATTTTATATCATGATCTAAAGAGGACTAAGCAATATTTTTTGTTATTAATATAGAGTATGAAGACAATTCCAAGTTCTTTTATGATTCACATCAACCATGTATGTGATAGTTGTGAAGCCTTTCTATTCACAACAACTAAATATACCATACTAGTTAAATTATGAGTTTGTTAAATGTTTCTTTTTCTCTAACTAAATTTTAAACAAAAATTTAGTTTTGTAGTAATTCCAATTTAATAATATTATTGGTTAATCACATTAATATTTAGTTGTATTTGACTTGAAGCCACCAGATAAATTTACTAACTTTCCCTTACCTATATATATATATATATATATATATGAGGAAATTTGGGGTCTAAAATGAGCCTTATAAAAAAACCGTGTCATTGATGAGTTGGATTTCTCAAACCAGTAGAATTTCAATAACTTTGGTCAACCATTATGGTTGAGTTGGACATAAGAAGTTAAAGATGCTTATGTGTCATAATTTTATTTGACAATAGCTAACTTCATATAACCCTCAACTTGGTTAAGATTTTGAAAAGTTCATCTCGAAATATGATAAATATACTTGAAATAATAAATATAAAGTATTTTATATTATCACTATTTCTAATTTCGTTAAAATATAAATCTCACATTAATCAAGATGATAGTGGAGTAATTTTGAAATAATAAATATAGAGTAATTTATATTATCACTACTTCTAAATTCTTTAAAATATAAACTCACATTAATTAATATGATAGTGGAGTAATTTTGAAATAATAAAAACAATTATATAATTAATCTCTTAAAAATAAAAATAAATAATATTTAAAAAAGCATCATAAATAAAAAAAATAGTAGAGATATATAATAAGTTTTTTTTCTATTTTAGCAATAACTTTCTCTCTCAAACTCAGAATTTAACGCTTTTGGTACCATTGGAATGTCCTCGACGAGACCTTTCCAATGGTACCAAAAACGTCAAATTCCTAGTTTAGAGGAGAAAGTTACCATAAAAATAGTAAAAAATTATTTTATCTCTCTCCTATTTTTTATTTATGATTTTTTTTAAATTTATTTATTTTTATTTATAAGACATTAATTTTATAAGTAATTTTATTATTTCAAAATTACTCCACTAGCATCTTAATTAATATTATATTTGTATTTTAAAATACTTTGAAGTAGTTATAATATAAAACAAATAAAAATAGTGATTCTTTATTTTTAGTATTATTGTAATTATAATTTTTCATTATAATTTTAGTTTTTTTTTAATTTTTAGATTTTATTAAATATATAAAAAGAAGTAGGGGTATATTTACTAAAAAAATAAATAAATTATAATATAAATTTAAAAAATTTACCACTATATCATTTATTGTGTATGCACAAGAATCTAAACCTTTCATTATTATTTTCAACCATCATCTCTTAACTCTACACCAACCCAACATACTTCTCAACTACCATGAATGGGATATTATAGGTTGACCTTCACTAGATAACACCTTTAACTTAGTGTGTCATGGGATGTTTGTAGTGTGACGTGGATTTATTTATTATTTTCCATAGGAGGCCCATTTTATACCCCAAATTTCCTCTAATGATATATTAGAGTCGGAGTTAGGGTGTTTGCATGCCTCAATCACCAAATAGTGTTAGGCTTCAAACCCTTTATAATCTTTTCGAAATTAAACAATTGACTGACTTTACATGTCTATGTAATATAAACTCACGTGGCATCCAATAAACACCATGGTGGTCAATACGATGTGTCAAATTGTGAATGCTGTAAGTTGAAGCATGTAAAAATCCTAACCCTATCCCTTGATGACTACCACACTATGTTAAACATTGGGCTACAAGGAAAGAAGGGGGTTCCATTTTTATTGTATTTTTTATTGTTCCATTCTTGCCATGCATGCATAAGTTATGCCTCCAACAACTTCACTTATCTTTTTCAAAATCATGACAATGAGTGGAAGCCATACCAACTTCTTTCTTGTTACCATTACTCACACATCTGGACTTTCAAGAGTATTTTAGGACTCTAAATTGTAACACTAATTGGGGGTTGAGGCATGCAAAAACGCCAAGGCTATCCCTAATGTACAATTGACTATGTTGAATGTTAAATACGAGACTGTTAGAAAAATACAAGCTTTCCATTGTCATTATATTGTTTATTATTTCGTAGTTGAGAAAAACATATAGAAATGAGATATTATATAAAATCAAATGACATTCCAATGCAATATTCATGTTTTTGTTCAACTTCGATCATGTTAGAGCAAAAATCTTGCTATACAATTTTGATTTCAATTAATTAGCTAAAATTTACATGCTCACTTAGTCTGTGATCACTTTACTCCCTCCTTAAGGGTCACTCCACTCATTTTATACGATAGTAATGAGAATAATTTACATACAGGATAAGGGAGGTTTTAAACAATTTATCCTAGCATCTAAGAAGGAAATGAACAACAAAAAGGATTATTATTCTCATTAAAAAACTAGTACTTAAGAATAGTCAATGTGAGATAAATTTCCTCGTGTATAGCTTATTAAACATCCATACCTAGCTTTGGGCCGTGCTCAAAAGAGATTTTTCATGAGGATATATGCAATGACCAACATGACATTGCATTTTTGTGGTCTAAATTAGGTATTCTAGTAATTAGTAAGGTTATAAGCTTCGTCAACCTTTGAAATATATCATAATGTTTTTTCAAAATATCTATTATTTGAAAATTTTCCAAAAAACAATACATTTTCATAACTATTTAACATTTGCATTGAAATTATTGTTGGTTAAAATCATTACGATTTAACATTATTCCCTTACCACAAACTATTTATTAGAGAAAGAAATTAATTTTAAAACAAAATTTTAGAAGTCATATTATCGGATGGTTTGAATGCTTTCAGAATGCGGCATTGCAATCTAAGGCACTGCAATCTTGGTCACTATAGTAGATGCCTCACCCTATGGTGATATTCACGCATCTAAGCAAGGATATAGGATTCTCAAGTAGTAGTGGTCTTGTGGCGGTCTGCATGCATCTAAGAAAGAAGCTAGTATTTTCGAGCAATAGAGGACTCCTCTCATTGCCCATAAGTTTATTCTTCTTAGATCCCTTCTAAACCTTATTAGTGTTGTAGAGTAGCATCCATCCAACTTTGCCTTTATTTCTAGAACCCATGCATATCATCATTGATTTTAGGCATATAGTTACTTGTTCCTGAACCAATCGTTTGAGTGGAAATTGAAAATAGAAAACGAAGGGAAAGTCATAAACACATGCATTAGTTATGGGGTAGGACAAAATGAGTAATGATGTTTATCATATCTAAATACAACACAGCAATGTTGTACAATATCACATCATTATTAGTATACATGGAAGAAGTGATGATAGAGAGATTTGATAAATAATGCTTAAACAACCAAAAGAACATGTATCTATACTTACATATTGTAATAAATGTTAATTTTCGATAGGTGGTTAGGGAATGTTTTCTCTACCCATTCACATCCACATTAACATAGACATGGGAAACATCCTCCCACTTTCATTCATGATTTAATACAAGATAGATCCTTATAGCAAAGGGTATCAAGGATGAGGTTTTTATCATCTATGTTGGGGAAGCTATTGGGTATACTACATGAGGAAAAATCAAGGCCAGCATGAAGGAGCCGAGACAAATAGTTGAAAAAATGTCCTAGTTCATTAGTTATCCTTGCAATAGAATATTACCACCATGAGATGATCATACTATAATGTTTGTAACCATAGGTGGGAAATTATTTGGACTATATTTTTAGTTAGAGAAAGAAATGTAGACTATGATATGATATTGTAAGTACCTGAACCCTCTTATAATACATTTCAAACATTTTTCTATATGATTCCTCCTAGAATGTATCTCATGATAGTTGTGTCCATTCTCTACTTCATTGTTGTGTTTCATAGCAATCACTTCCTCATTTTTGCTAAACTTCTGTATCATTCCATTAATAGTTATCACTAAGCAAGAATATGGAGAACTTTGGGCTACCACTCTTAGCATAAAATGAGTATCGAAATAAATTCAACATATATTGGTGTTGGTAAAGTGGTTAAAGTATAAATCCTTCTTAAATTATGGTTTTTGATTTCTTGTAGATGTAATATTCAATGCATAAAACTTAGAACTAATGAGAGGTTTGTAGAGTAGCTTTAGGATAGATAATAATACAATAGTCTCTATTGCCTACTTGAAAACTCCTTCTTTTGGCACACAACCCTAAAATTATCGTCTTCTTCAAGAGCCCATCTTAATTGTCCATGTAAATGTACCTAAATGCCTATCTAATTCTTGGCATTGGATCGTTCACTGCTTGAAATAGCAACAAACATGATTTCTGGTTAAACCTATCGTATTCCTTCAGCACATCAAAGGAAGAATTGAACATAGCAATGCCATCCACTAGATAACCCATCTAGGAATCCAAATGGTATGAAACCTATAGGTAGTTATTCCACCCAATAATATTATTATTTCCTTTCTTTGTTCATATATCACCAAACATTTGGATTCTATTACTTTGATGAGATAGGATAGTTTCCCTAAAAGGCTTATGCAAATTAATATTGGCCTTCCAAAACAACCACTTAACCTGTTTTGCATCTAAAAATGGCCTAAATGGCCTAAGGAAAATTCCCACCATTTATCATATTTGAGGCATACAAATATTCTGGGAGCATAGTTTTGTAGGTGGATGATTTATTCACTTGACCATTGAATCCTTTTGAAAAAAGAGTCTTTGGTAATGGAGATATTTTCCTACCAAAACATAAATTTGGCTTGTTTTGCACCTTCCCGGAAAAATGCTCACCAGTGTTGAAAAACAGGGCTTAAGTAGAGTTGGGATAAAAAAATTCTCTCCTCTGAGGGATAAAGACTTTTTGAAATAATCAGCTTGCATGTGGATGATTTACGCACTTGACCATTGTCATTGCATTTTAAAAAAAAATCATTTCCAGAAATTAAAACATCATTTTCATAAATTTAGAGAGTCAACCAATAATTTTATATAATCACTATTAAATTCAGAATTTAGATGAATTTTCTAGCTTGCACGACATACCTTCAACACAATGAAATTTTCAAAAGAAGTTTATGCTTTGATGAATTTTTAGGAATTGTCTTTGCTGTGAGTCGTCTTGATGGCCAAAGGTAAGGACAGATACAGTGGCATGTTTTTGTTCTCTCATCACCATGCCACATATAACCACCAAAAAATGGATTTTTGAAAAACATTCTCAATATTATTTCTTCCATGAATTTTTTTTTAAGTTGCCCGCTATATCGATGATTCAAACACTTTTATTTTCAAAAATAGTTATCGGTTTAATTTCTTCCGTGAATTATTTTTTCGTTGCACGCCAAATGGGTGATCGGGTATGAATGCTCAACCAAATTCAATTTAGGATAAGTTTCTAGTTTATTACCAGTCAGATCATGCTTAGGAATGGATGCTCCACCACTCCTATCACATAATTGCGGCATTGTTTTCTTAAATACTTAGAAATTAAAAACTATTTACTTGCATGTTTCACCCATGGAATACGTTGGTTATTGAATGCAATTTAGAGTTTCAAGACTCTTACACCCACCTTTGTAGCTTCCTAAATCATGTTGAACCTGTGTTAACTCTTCTTTTTTCCAGAAAATGTCTCAATTTTCCGGGAAAGGGTCCCCATTAAAAATTGTATGGCCACATGCTTTTGCGATTAGTTGACTCAGTCACCATCTTTAAAATAAAAAATATTATTTCCTCAGCCATGTGGAGAATTTTAACCAATCAAAAAAAGGATCTTTTACAAAAAAACATCTAAAAAGCATATTTTGGCATTGTTACTAATGAAATAGGATACATGCTAGTTATGTATATAATTTTATTATATTTAAAGCCACATTATGTTGCTTGAGGAATACTGTCAACTTTTTTTGAAGGAGACATTGTACAATTCAAAACACTAGATGTTGGTGAGTTTGGTATTTTAGTTCATAAAGTCTTCTGCAATTGCGAGGATTGTGGTGTATTTGATGGCTATATTGTAAAATGGCCTGCAAACAATTTGCTTGAACTCAATGATGTTCCTTTGGATGTTATACTAAAAAGGAACACAGACAAAGACATGGTCAACATTTGGAAAATTTTTGAAGAATGTCATTTACAGATGTTCCTTCTAGGTACTCTCCATTGTGAATATACTGTTAAGTTTTGAGCATTAATTCACAATACTCTAGGATGTTTACTGAGAGAATAACATGTACAGTATATCAATGCATATCAATCATAAGAAGCATGTCAATCATCACAAGAAGCAAAAGCATGAGAGACAATAGACACAAAGAGTTTCTGTGAGGAAAACCCTAAGGTGAAAAACCCCACAACTTCCTCAGAGATAGATAGAGCAATAGCTTAACCAAAGTACAAGAGATAGACTCCTCTTAGTAGCTGATCCTCTTCCTCACTAGTGCGCCACTTTCCTAGTGAAGGAAGAATGAGTTTCTGAGTGATCCAAATAGAGATCTCCCGATATCTATTTATACTTGTCCTGTTTGCCCAATAAACTTATGGGCCCGACTTGTCTAGCTTGGTACAATAACTTCATATTACATTATATCGGGCCGACCCCTTACAAGGTGGTCTAATAACCCATCAGCAAGTTAACACACTTGCGACACTTGTTAATACAAATGACGACACTTCCGTATAGAGGAATAATGCATCTCTATAGGAGTATAATAAATATATAAATGAAATACATTCCAAAGTTACATATACATCAACACTCCCTCTTAACTAGGAAGGTATTTCTCGACACAGATCTTCTAGCACAAGTCTTCTTCTCTGGATCATCATCATCGATGCATGTATCATCGTCATCGACATTGCTACTGCTATCTCAACCAATCTCTTAATCTACTCGTCATATGAAGTTCTACAAAGCCAGACCTTTTCCATACTAGATGTAGGCCCACCACCTGCAAGTCTTCATCATCAATGGCCATACTGTGGATCCCAGGACTGATTACATGCATTAGAAAAAACTAGCGCGGACTATAGGTTATTTTACATGTTGACCTTCACAAAACATACTCAGAGCATCCCAGGATGTTACGAGCACACAACTCTACCTTTCTGGATCTCGATAGAGCATTCTAGGATGTTACGAGCACACCGCTCTACCTGTCTTGATTTTAAGGGATCTTTTCTATGTGAACTTTCGCAAAACCTACTCAGAGCATCCTAGCGTAGATTATAGGATCTCGATAGAGAAACGCTGGATGTTACAAGCACAATGCTCTACTTGTCCAATTTTTAAACGATCTTTCTATGTGAAACTGTAGCAAAACCTACTCAGAGCATCCTAGCGCAGACTATAGGATCTCGATAGAGAAACCCAGGATGTTACGAGCACATTGATCTACCTGTTCAGTTTTTAAAGGATCTTTTCTATGCTACCTGTAGCAAAACCTCGAAAGAGAATCCTAGCGTAGATTATAGGATCTCCCAGGATCTTTTCTATGATACCCGCACAACCTGTCCACGGCCACAGAGTATCAAACCGATACTCACCATACATCATCCTGATGTACATCATCACATGATCATCCTGATCATCATCATAGCATCAACCTGATGCGTATCATCTGGAGCGACATCCTGAAGCTCATCATCTGTGATCATCCCGATCATCATAGCATCAACCTGATGCATATCATCTGGAGCAACATCGTGAAGCTTTTCATCTGTGATCATCCTGATCATCATAGCATCGACCTAATGCATATCATCTGGAGCAACATATTGAAGCTCATCATCTGTGATCATCCTGATCAAACAATATATCCACCTGATGCATACACAGTATCTACTTGATACATATCATACATGATCCACTTGATCATATAATGCATCCGTCTGATATACATAATGCATCCACCTGATACATACATAAGTACATGATCACATTGATCATACAAGTATCCACTTGATACATACATAAGTACATGATCACACTGATCATACAAGTATCCACCTGATACATATATAAATAAATGATCTACCTGATCATATCCAGCATCAACATGATGCGTACATACATACATATTAAATGATCCAACTGATCATATCCAGCATCCAACATGATGCGTACATAGCAGTAACTGGAGCATCATCTTGATGCTCATCATCCAGTGCTTGCATCCATATCCATGTGAAGGATCCTCCTTCAACATGCTTGGAATGGCTTCAACAAATGTCTCCATCACTTCTTCCTCGATGTTTTGTCACTATGAAGAACACCAAGCCTCTCTCTGAAGTACTCGAACTTCACTCTGGCTAGTGGCTTCGTCAGTACCTCTGCAATCTGCTCATCCATTGCAACATACAGGAGCTTCACTGCTCCTTTCTGCACCATATCCCAGATATAGTGATATTTGATCTCTATGTGTTTCGACCTCGCATGGAACACCGAGTTCTCAGATAGCTTCACATAACTCTGGTTGTCACAAAAGATATCAGTAGCCTCCAGCAGGAGATCAAATAACTCAGACAGTAGCTTCCGAAGCCATACTACCTCATAACTAGCTGAACAAGTTGCAACATACTCTGCCTCGGCTATACTCAGTGTTACGTAGGACTACTTCCTGCTAAACCAAGAGATCACACCTGATCCCATACTGAAGTAGCACCTAGATGTGCTCTTTCTATTTGCAGCACTGCTTGCCCAATCTGAATCAACATAACCCTGTAGGTTAAACTTTTTATTCACTTCATACTTGAGCCCATAATCAACTATACCCTTCAGGTACCTCAGAATATGCTTTACAGCAACCAGGTGAACACTCCTCGGATCCGTCAGGAACTGGCTCAATGTGCACCACAAAGCAAATATCTGGTCTCGTGTTCATCAGGTACATCAAGGACCCAATCATCTAACGATACATAGAGACATCAACCGGCTTAGATGAAGAATCACACAGAAGCTTCAAATTCGATGGCATAGGTGTGGCCATGGCCTTGCAATATATCATCCCGAACCTCTTCAGGATATCTACTATGTACTTCCCTTGTCCAAGGAAGATCCCATCTGCACTCTGCCACACCTCCATACCTAGAAAATAGTGCATCATCCCCAAGTCCTTCATATCGAACTCGGCAGCAAGCTTCCTCTTTGTATTGGCAATCAATCTGTCATCTCCTGTTACAAACATGTCATCAACATACAGGAGTAGAATCACAGGATTCCCTTTCTCAACCTTGTAGTAAAGGTTGGAATCCGCTTTACTCTTGGTAAAACCCAAACTAGATAGGAAACTGTCCATCTTACCATACCAAGTCCTCGGAGCTTGTTTTAAGCCATACAAGGCTTTCTTCAATCTGCATACATATGACTCCCTGTCATGTGTTTCAAAACCAAGTGTCTGCTCCACATATACTTCCTCTTCAACTACACCATTCAAGAAAGTAGTCTTGACATCCATTTGGTGTATCTTCCATTTCATCGTTGTAACCAGAGCAAGTATTGATCTGATGGAAGTGTACCTGCCTACTGGAGCAAAAGTTTCTTCATAATCTACTCCTTCTTTTTGAGAGAAGCCACGAGCTACAAATATTGCCTTGTATTTCTCTATGCTGCCATCTACAGCATGCTTGATTTTGTAGATCCACTTGGAAGTCACAACAAACTTCCCTTCAAGTCTTCAGACAACATCCCAAACATCATTCTTCATTATTGATTGATATTCTTCGACCATGGCATCCTTCCATTCTTTCTTTTCTGCTGCTTCTTCATAACTGGAAGGTTCTTTGTTTATGATGTCATAGAGTAAAGCAATATAGCTGGTATGAGATCTAGTTCTCTTCTTTGCTCTATGTTCTTCTTCTGGAATGCCATATCTTTCTGCATCTTGAATAAGCTCTCTAGCCCATGCAGGTTTCCTCTTGTGAGAGTTATTCTCACGGGGTGAATCTACAGGTTCTTGTGGATCTTCAATTTCACTAACTGTATCTGGAATTGCTTCTTTCATGGTAGTGTCTTGAAATCTAGTTTCCTTAGGTTCTTCATAAACTTCAACAGGTGTCTTCCTTGATTTGATGAATGCTGAGTTTTCATCAAATGTCACATCCCTACTGACATCAATCTTCTTAAACCCTGGAAAGTATATTCTCTAAGCCTTCGAGCTTTCACTGTAACCCACAAAGATACCCTTCTTTCCTGAAGGATCTAGCTTGGTCCTCTTTTCCTTTGGTACATGAGTGTATACTGGAAAACAAAATATTCTGAGATGGATGACTTCAGGTTTCTTACTAGAGAAGACTTCTTCTAGTGTCTTATTGTCCAATATCTTGTGGGGTGTTCTGTTCTGCACATATATAGCTGTCCTAGCTGCTTCTTCCCATAGATGCATAGGTAGATCCTGGTCATGCAGCATTGCCCTTGCTGCTTCCATGATTGTTCTGTTCTTTCTTTCTACAACTCCATTTCGTTGTGGATTGTAAGGAGCAGTCAACTCCCTCTTAATCCCTGAATCACTTCATAGCTTCTTGAAGTCACCTGAAGTGAATTCTCCACCATTGTTGGATCTGAATATTTTGATCTTCTTATCAGTTTGGTTCTCCATCAAGGTTTCGAATTCCTTGAATTTATCCAACACTTCATCTTTGTTCTTCAATAAGTAAACCCAAGTCTTCTTGGAGAATTCATCAATGAAAGAGACATAGTAAACATATCCACTCAGAGAACTGGATGACATCGGACCACATACATCGGAGTGGATAATTTCCAAGATATCTTTTGCCTCGCTTTCACTGCTTGGCAATGCCTTCTTTATGTTCTTTCCTTTTGCACATCCTTTTTAAACACCTTCATGCTTGGTCTTAATTTCAGGAATACCTTCTACAGCTTTACTTGCAATTTCAATGCTCTGTAGTGCATATGTGCAAGTCTTCTATGCCAAAGTTCACTTGGATCTATGGAATCATGCACCATGGCATGTTCAGGTTGTCCTTTCAATTTATACAATCCTCCCTCTTGTTCTCCAATCACCACTGCATCATCAATAGTTTTACCCTTTGGCCACATTAGGACTTGGCCATCTACAAATGCAACCCTCATACCTTTTGCATCCAATGCAGATATGGAGAGTAGATTCTTCTTGAGCCCAGGTACATAGAGAACTTCTTTTATCTTCAAAGATTTTCTAGAATCTAGATTGTAGGAGGCTTCACCACTTCCTTTGATAGGGTATTGATAGTCATCCCCAAGTTTCACTTTATGGGGTGATTCATGTTCAGATAGATTTATAAAAGATTCTTTAAACACAGTCATGTGCTTGGAAGCCCCACTGTCAATTAACTAATCATTACAACCATGAGAGATAGTACCTATGAGAGCAGAGATTAGAACATACTCTTCTTCACTTGATGAGTCATCATCATCACTTTCTGCTCTAGCTTTCTTCCTGGGAGGTTCATCATCCTCAGTACCATGAGCATGATATCTTCTTTTGTTGTTCTTCTTCTTCTTATTGAAGTTGTCTTTCTTCTTCTTGGGACATTCTGAAGCAAAGTTTCCTTTCTCATTGCATTCAAAACATAAAACATGAGATATATCTTTCTTCTTGTGATGAGGGTGAGAATGTTTCTGGTTATGAGATCTCTCCCTCTTAAACTTGCTTCCCTTAGTGTGAGCTGTGAGAGCTCGATCTTCATTCCCCATATTTTCTTCTCGGGCCACAAGCCTTGCTTCTTCTTGAGAGAATTCCTCCCATAGTCTACTGAAGGAGATCAATTTCTTTCTTGCACAGATTCCTTGAATAAAGGAGTCCCATGACCTAGGTAGGCCATTCAGAGTGGTCATAACAACTTCACCATTGTCCACTACTTCATCCACCTCTTCAAGTTGTTCCTTGATCTAAGAGACCTTGGAGAAGTAAGATTGAATTCTCTCTCCATTCAACATCTTGACCCCTTTCAATTGATTCCGTAGAGTAATCTTCCGATTTATGTTCTTCCTTTCAAATAACTTGGCCAGGGAGTCAAACATCTCCTTGGGTGTCTTTAGAGATGACACACGTGGTATAAGATGGTCTTTGATAGAATCAACAATGATTCTCTTTTCCTTAACCAAGTTCTTCTTATGCAATACCTTAGCCTCTTCATCCTCTGGGATAGGGACCTCAGAGCTGATGTAGGAATCCAACTCATTTTCTTCCAGGATTAACCCAATCCTATACTTCCAGGCTCGGAAGTTATCAGCCCCTTCAAGCTTATTCGCAAGCTTGGTGTGGTGAGACATCTTAAAGAGTACTTCAAATGGAAATAGAGGAGATTTAGGTCTTACCACTTGTTTTGTTGAAAACTAGATCTAGTCCCATATTAGGGTTTGTCGGAAAAACCCTAAAAATTCAAAAAGTGAATTTCAACTTTCTGAAAGGATAGAAAGATGCGCCTTGATGATCTGATCAGCTTGGTGCACTCAGAATTTGATATCTGCAAAGCTTCACCCTTTAGAAATTCCTTTTAGTCTTTTTGGGTTCACTAGGGAGGACCCTGAATTAGGGTTTGAGTTTCCTGGAGATTTACCCAGCCAAAAATCTCGATCCAAATCTCTTAACTTCGATTTTTCCAAGGATCTTCCAGCTATGTCTTCAGATTTAAGAAATTCCTATTTTTATGGAAACCCTAATTTTTAGGGCCAAATCTGAAAAAGCTCAAAATTGAATTCTAATTAGACAGATAGATTCTCCTTGATGAGTAGAGTCAATCTACTATACTGCTTTTCCAAAATTTGTGGAGAGAAAACCAATAAGCAAGAAACCCTAGTTTTCGGCACTGCACAATGTCTTCTTCTTAGGTTAGCTCTGATACCATGTTAAGTTTTGGGCATTAATTCACAATACTCTAGGATCTTTACTGAGAGAATAACATGTACAGTATATCAATGCATATCAATCATAACAAGCATGTCAATCATCACAAGAAGCAAACGCATGAGAGACAATAGACACACAGAGTTTCCGTGGGGAAAACCCTAAGGTGAAAAACCCCACAACTTCCTCAGAGATAGATAGAGAAATAGCTCAACGAAAGTAAAACAAAAGTACAAGAGATAGACTCCTCTTAGCAGCTGATCCTCCTCCTCACTAGTGCGCCACTTTCTGAGTGAAGGAAAAATGAGTTTCTGAGTGATCCAAATAGAGATCTCCTGATCTCTATTTATACTTGTCTTGTTTGCCCAATAACCTTATGGGGCCGACTTGTCTAGCTAGGTACAATAACTTCATATCACATTATATTGGGCCGACCCCTTACAAGGTGGTCTAATAACCCATCGGTAAGTTAACACACTTGCGACACTTGTCAATACAAATGACGACACTTCTGTATAGAGGAATAATACATCTCTATAGAAGTACAATAAATATATAAATGAAATACATTCCGAAGTTACATATACATCAACATATACAGATGTTAAAAATAATGGAACAAGGCCATACAATTCCATAAACTGGAAAGCTGGAACTAAAATTTCTGAAAGAAATTCAAGGTCGGCACCTTACCAACTTGGAATTGCTTAGGGTGCATTTCTTTCAAAAAATGTCACTAAACATTGTTTCTCAAATATTTGTATAGCAAATATTTCACTTCAATCGATAGTTGAATGTGTGAATAAATTTCATAGTATGAATGGAAATGCAAGAAGACGTTATGTTATAAATTCTATGGGATCAAATTCTCCTATGGCTAAAGAAGGAGATGATAGAAAAAGAAGCATGTTTACAATGATATTAGACACAATAGACATCTGTAAAAATGCATTGTATAAATTCAATGGGATAAAAATGAGCACTTTCTACAATGATAAAAGCATGTTCTTAAATTGTGTTGTGAGAGCTTTGAATGGTAACACTGGATTGGAAAAATCCAGGGTGAACATTGTTGCACTGGTAGCTACTATTAATAAAATTGTAGAAGAGTATTTAGAAAACTCTCCACATCTTACACGATTAATCGGTGAAGACGGAACAAGGAAAACCTTGAAATTATTTCCATCGAATATGTCCCATGGTTTTATGCGAAGAATGGAAAATGAAGAAATCGAAAGTATTGGTTCTCCTTGAGTATCACAATCCTCCTTTAGCAAGGTAATGAGAGAATATTTTCGATATGTTAAAATTTCTAAATCAAACTCCATTGCAAGGTGTAATGAGTGCATTACAATACATGATAGGCTGAAGGGGAACTGATCTAGCTGAGGTGGAAAGGTTGTGAGGACATCAGACATCTCATAATAAATATATCGCAAGTTGTCACCAAGTATATTATTCTCACATATTAGCTTCACAAAAAAATCCAAAGACATTTATGAGTATTGTTCATGACAAAATGGATAAGTCAAAGACTTCCATTCCAAGGATGGGTAAGAAGGCAAAATATTTTAGTAATGTTATGAATCTTCCCATATCATTTATTGGAATATTAACTCATGGGCACAAGACAGGAGGTTTTTCCCATTTCAACCTCTCATTTTTAGAGATGGGATCGAATTTCATTGTGACATCCCTGGATAAATGCTTGAAAGTATTGAAGAACCAGTGGTTGATTAATATGGTGATTTTGTCTACAAAGGCAGAACATCTAAGCACCAATTGCATGATGCTCTTTTGCAATCATAGTCATATGAAAAGTGTGTGATATACAGGCAAGATGTAATGCAATAAGATATATTATGTGTTGATGGTACTAATTATCATTGCATGCCAAATAGAAAACTACCACCCATATTTTTGTTGCAAATGGATAATTGTTCACGCAATAACAAAAACTGCTTTTTCTTTGCATTTTTATCTCTTTTAATAGCAAGGAGAGTGTTCGAGGTAGTTGAAGTTGGATTCCTGCTGGTTGGACACACCCATGAAGACATAGATGGAACTTATGGAAGGTTTTCAATAAATCTAATGTGCAAGGATATATTTTCACTCTCAGAAATTATGGATATGTATAGGAAATGTGAAGATCAAAATTTCTATGTCCCTTATCTAATTGATGAACTTTACGATTTTAAGAGTTTTGTGAAACCCCACCTTTTGGATGGAAATGCCAAAATCATCGCTATCAAAAAATGCCAGTTTTTTAAATTTCAACTCATAGATAACATTCCAGTCATGCAATGGATGGAATCACTTTGGGATGAAGCTTGGTCATCTCCTATTCATCTGTGGCGGTCATTTCCAGATGATAGCACATAATTTCCAGTGGGGCATCATAGATTATTAAATCTACAATAAAAAGACCTTCAGACATTAACGAAATAAAAAAAAGAAATAGAAACATATATTTCATTTTGGAATCTAGCGATTGAGAAGGGAGGTGAACAATTTTGGCATCCCAAGTTAAATTATTGGGAGGATGTATATAAAGATTTGGATAGTCCCTTCGAGAGTTTTGATCAGTCATCAACTAAATTTTGGCCATCAACAAGCCATGATCTTCATTGTAGTGAACCTACAAGATATGAACATGAAATTATGGATTCCTATTTGAAGGAAAATGTTCATGCTTTGCAGGAGTTCTATGCTGAACTAGTATGCAACAAGCCTAGAGATGAATTCATTCCAAGAGTGGATGTTGTAAAGGGACAAATGGTCATTTTTCAATCACCATAACCAGATTGTGCAATATGTTTTGATAGGGCGATTGGTAATATTTATCAGGATTTAGATGTTGGTACTCTTGGGAGTTACAAAGTAGAGGTGCAATGGTGGAAGGCAATAGGAGCATCGAAGGATATGAAGGTCTTGTACAAAAACTGCTTAAATAGAAAGCAACAATGGGTTGTTACTGCAGAAGAAAATATGATGATCGATGTAAATAGCATCATATGGGCATGGTCACCAAGGTTAGGATTGATAGGAGAAAAAATTAGAATAAACATGAAGGGCCTTGCAGCGGTTAAGGCACAATGAGAACGTATGGGGCATACTGCTGAGAGTGGGATGGATGTTCCTACAGATATCGTTTGATGTGATCTTATCCAAACAAATTTATACCTTGTTACAAACCTTCTAGTCTATCTATCAACCAGGATGGGAGAGAAAAATTCGATCATATGCCCATCCATGAGCCTCTAGGAATTTGAGGAAAATTACTACTGTGATGAAGAATACATCGTTTACTGGTTAGTACTATGTAAGCAAGTTGTGCCTATACAGATTATGCAAAGAATTCCTGCTTGATTTGGAAACTGTTAAAATTATTTAAGTAAAAAGAAATATATTCTTGATATTGTATAAAAAATAAACAAGAACTGATGAACTTGCTATTCAAAGAAGGAATGAATATTATAGACATTGCACTTTTCACCTTAAAAGGTTGCACATTTCCGAATGAAAATTGCACTTTTCAAATCAAAATTTGCATTTTTTGATTTGAAATTCACACTTTTTGAATTGAAATTCATAGTTTCATAATAAAAAAATGCAATTTTAGGGTTCATAAGTAGTAAAAAAAACACACTATTCGATTAGAAAAACACAATTTTCAAAGCCAATATTGCCACTTTCAGAACCTAATTTTGCTCTTTCAAAAGGTTGATATTGACACTTTCAAAGTCTAATTCATACTTAGTCCAAATTTTTCCTAATAATTCCAACTTTAATGAAATAGGAGTTGGTTATTAAGAAGGAATTTATGTATGTTGTTTCGTTGAATTAATACTCTCAATTTTCTACTAAGAGTATGATCACTCACCTCTCGTTCCTGAAGCATTGTAGGGACAACAATCTCATGCCTTAACTCGTCATGATCAAGCACTTGCTACACAGTAAAATGAATGATGATTTGTTCAAGAAATGGAATGCTCAATCGGTTAAAAGAGATATTAGATGCACTAGGCTATACCTTCATAAATGTTCTCGCACATCCCTTTCCCTCCTTTTAAAATTAGTTAATTTCCTAAATCTTGGCCTATGGGTAATGATGGATAGCAGCTCCCACTACAATGTAGAAAAGCTTCTACAATTAGCAACTAAATCACAATGTAATAAACACAATAAGCTACTGATTTTTTCTATCCCTTCCAATACTATGGCAGATCAGGGCATTTCCAACTTGAATAGAGCAAACTGTGGAACAAGAAACCAAAGTAATTATAGTGTGGACCTAGTGGGTAATGTGTCATGTCGCCAAATTTTGACAAGGTATATGTCACTAGGTCATAATCATTAAAATATTTAATTAATGGTGCCAATAGTACTAGGAAAATAATTAAATTATTCCAAGGGATTAATTTTTGTTTGGAGGAATTTAATTAATTAAATTCCAGAGTATGCACTTTGGAATAATTAATTAGTTGATTTGAGTAATTTTCTTTCTAATTACTAATATTTGGGTTAGAAATAATGAGCTAAGATAAGGAGGATGAATTAGAGATTCCAAGTTGGCCAAGGAGAATGGAAATTGATAAAAATGGTCAAAAACATGTTAAAAGCAGCAAATCAGGAAAAGCAAGATAAAGCAGGAAAATCAAGATAAAGCAGGAAAGTAGGATAAAGCAAGAAACAAGATAAAGCAAGAAAGAAAGACAAAGATAATCCAAAATCAGGAAATTCCAAGCCAACTCATGAGGATCCACTGGTGGAGGTGATCTGCTTTCACAGGTGGAGATGGCTTAGCCAACAGGTCATTCATTCTATAAAAGAAAGAGAGAGATATATATTCACAACTTTTGGATTATTTTGTTTATTAATTTGAGAGCAATGAAGCTTCTCATGATTGGATATATGTGCCTCTAATATCATTTGGGTGATGTGCCCCAATTGTCACCATTCTACTCAGTTATGTTCCAATTGAAGATCTAGTTGAATACCATTGAAGACCATGAATGTTTTTTGTTGTTGAAGAATCTTTTATGCAGGTTTTATGAATAAAAATACAACAAAATTTTTGCTCATATGAATTGTTGAAGGAACCACAGGTAATCCTTCCCGTCAGAATTCTAATTCTTCTCTTCTTCTCTTTTTTATCTTCTCAAGAATGCTATGGCATCAAGATGTGATGAAGCCGCTGATTCTCATGGATGTGATATGATTTAATACTAGTAAATATTAATCTATGATATCATTCATTACATTTCTTATTGCAGGAGTCTGATATTTTCTTCAATTTCTCCACCCCCTCCAGAATTGCCTAGATTTTGACTAGTTTTCAGAATGATTATGGTAGATGAATGAGAATAGATTCAAATGAGATAATTTCTATTCAAGATGTTAGATAACATGTTTTATGATCCAATACATATCTGAGTAGAGGAATTCATGAGCCTTCCTTGCATGTTTTGAATCTCCTGAATTTTACTAGCTATGCAATCCTAGAATGTTAATTTACTCATATTTTTGTAAAATATTTCTCAGATCTTTCTTAAACTTGCTAGATTTATATATTAGTGTATATTGACTAATATTTTATTTTTATTATCGTCTCTGAGTCATCAATACTCGTCCCTAGCTTCCAGTCAAAGTTTAGACCAATACTAGTCTACATATACTAGGTGCCCAGAAGCATTGGAGTAGAGTTCAACCGGGCTGATATTGAAACAAAAATCATCCTATTAATGTAACATCCCGTAAAATACTGAAAAATTTAAAATTTTTAAATAGCAATAATTAATGAATTTGTTAATGCGGAACATATAAAAATAGTTAAATCTCTTAACTAGGATAATTAATAATGATGACACGTCGAAATTATCAAAACAAAATATGATATAGTTGTAATTTCTATTGCGGATTAAATGGGTGCTAAACTCTTTAACGAAAGATCTTTTAAGATAGTAACACAAGAATACAATCTTCATATATGTTTAAGTTCTAAATGTAATTACATGTTGTACATAGGTTTGAATTGTTATGATATTCTTGATAATGTGCTGATAGTTTGTTTTGAATGATGACAAAGGGGTCCTACGAGGTACCCTAGGGTTTACTTAGCTACGTTTAGCTAAGGCATTTGAAACCTATTTCCATGTGCAGAACGCATGTAGGAAATTCTACGACAAACATGAGTTAAGAGTACAAGTGTCTTCCAATTCATTGTCAGTGTAATATGAAAATACAAAGTACTTCTTTGCAAAACAAAATACTGAAGGTATGGATATTTTGATTCTAATTCTAGTTTACGTGTTGGCTTACAAACTATTCAGTGTTATTAAAATCACGACGTCGTTTTGCTTTTATATTGCTATATTTATCATCTATGAAATATCATCTTAATATGACTATTGTCCTTACTATCAAATGATGATACCAACGTCAAATTGTAACTCTATTAGAAATCTTTATGGAAAAAGCGTTTATACTTTTTCAAATGAGACTATCATTATAATTTACATCAACAGAAACTTTAGACTATCCTAAATGTCTCACATTTATCATTTGATTACAATACATAGCTAATATATGAAATATATAGTGTTATAGTGCTTATACTATGAACTTAGCATTATAGTGTGTATCAATACCACTTTTAAACTATACCTATAATCTTATATTTATCAATTTACTAACAATACATAGTTAATATATGAATTATATAATGAACATAGTACTTATGTTATAAACTAACATTATACTATGCATAAATAAAATCCTAAACTATACCTATAGTTTTATATTTATCAGTTTATTAACATTACATAGTTAGTATATGAATTATATAATGAACATAGTAATTATGCTATAAACTAATATTATACTAAACATAAATAATATCCTAAACTATACCTATAGTCTCCATTTATCAAATGATTAACAATATATGGCTAATATACGAAATATATAAGCTTTACCCTATATGACTATACACAAGCCATAGAAATGAAATATAAACATTTTATAATGACTATGCATTCACGCAAATACATTGGCATATATTCTATTGTCACGATGCTTGAAACAAACCTTCGAAACTATATAAAATGTATACTATGAAACTAACACTGTAATGATTACGATTTTGACAGGAGATTAAAGCTCGGTACTTGGCGTGCTTTCCAAACTAGCAATGACAGGTCTTAGCATTTATGTCACCTATATGTTATGTGAAGTGGAAAGCTCGGTTGGATGGTTTCCACGTGATTGAGTTTGTAATAAGCACCTTATATTGCTGAGTTGTGCCATGCACTAGCTCTCGGTCTACTGATTTGGAAACATGGTAGATGTAACAATCAATGTAGTATTGATTGCAATGGTCGCTCAAATATCAACATGCCCGAATGGCAGCTAATCCACCATTGATCTTCATAAGATCTGGGGATGAGACAGAAACCCTAGTCTTGCGTTGGTAAGTAACGAAAATTGTTTTTTTGGCATTCATTTTCATGTTTAGTGGTAAGGCAGAACAACCAACCATGTTGCTGCAATGTAGGGTTTAGTGTTTGCTGTGAGGAGGACTCCTTCCTCGGTTTCGAACCTTCGACCTATGAGAGAGATTTTATAAGTTACAGGTTCAACATCTTGGGCAATAGAGCCACGATACAACCATTGAAGTTGTGGGTGATTCTTTTGTCAGTTTGTTGAATGAAATTTGAACTGGGGTTCGATTCTCCACTTTATGAAATGGGCTTCTAAGTTTGATCTCGTGGTTTGCTGCAAATTCCATTAGGCTTCATCATTTTTCTGGTGTGGGGTGTCTAAGTTCAGGAGCTTCGATGCTAAAGGTGATTTTTCAATGATAATAATAGTAATATAGTAATACTTAGTTTTATATCTGCGTTTTCTTGTTTCTAACCTTTCCGAAATGTAACTGGAAGGTACCCACTTCGTTAGAATTTTTCTAGTCATAATATTTGGAATGGGGATACTGCAACTACTTCCTGGTAAGCCTCGGTGGTTCTTGAAACCTCATAGGTGCCTTTGGATCGGTTTTATCTGATGAATGCGATGTGCCAAGAGTTGGAAATACACGACCTTGTTTGGAGTAATGGCTGAATGTTAAGTTATAATGTTTTAAACTATACTTGTAAAGAGGATAAACCCTCAGTGTTTAGTTTGCTATTCGGCTCTGTAATGCCTGGCTGCGTCATTTGAAAATGACTTCGAGCTAGTGTTTGTACTGTTGTTTTATAAGGGAAAAACCCTGTGTAGTTTTGGAACCTCGAAAGGTCTATGATGTAAACTCTATTGATATTTTACTTATAATTTTGAATACGAAGCTTATAGAGTCGAGGGTTCACTCGCTTCTGTAGAACAATGGCTCGTTGTACTGAAATGTTTTTGGAATTCAAGTTTAAAGTAATGATTTGGTAAAGTTTGGTCTTCGTATGTTTTTGAAATGGTAAATGCCACAAGGTTCACTTTTGTTTCAATGAATGAAACCCTACCTTGTAGGTTTTGCCGTCAACCTTTCTTGTACTAAGAATTCAAGCCCGAGAACTGGGTCTTAACTTGTGCATGTAATGGTTTCGACACTGTGTATGTTTCTTATTAGGGTTGTAAGCTATTTGTTAGACATCGATACTAAAATCGTGACTTCTGCTAAGTCATACTAAGTGTCTTGTTGGTAATCTATACATGAATAAAAGATAGTATGGTCATATAAAATATTAGGGTTTGGATTCTACAGTGAAAGTATTTATATATAAAGATTGAAATCTATATTAAATGTAGATGTGATAAATAGTGATAAAAAAATAGTAAGTGTTTACTTATCATTGGTAAGTAACACTCTGTATAGTGATTAGTTTGCAGCTGCTATAAATTTCTAAAATATAAAAGCTTGAAACATTGAATTTATAATATTGAAATGCATATTATTACTATTCAAAAATAAATGGATTTGAATTAGAAAATATAGATATATGCGGAAATAAATGTGTTTATTTTTTATTATGAAATAGAGGAATACTATACATCTATTTACACTATGTTGTACTATATCTTGCGTTTAAAACTTATGATGGAAATAGTAGAAATTAAAAGAATACTAATGTGTTTATCTATTCATTCAATTGGCATTCTGCCTATCACGTATCTTTATTAATTTTACTTTTTTGTACTACAGTACTATACAGATAACAGTATGGGAAAAATATAGAAAATAATTTAATCATTCATTTAAATTACTTAATCATTCTTAAAACATATCATCTTTAAATAAAAAAATAAACTAGTCTCTTCTATATAACTGAAAATAGTAATTCTACCATGTAGAAAATCATTTATTTATAAACAATAAGTCAGAATAGTATAACCTGGTTGACTGTAGGAGAAACAAACAGCCCAAGGAACCTGTTCGACCCAACGTATTCCTGAAGACAGCCAAGTTACTTGCCTTAGGACCCCCGAGCTTGTTCACTGAACCACTAGGAAGAAGAGTCTGTAGAATCCTTGGTTCATCAAATTGCAGTAGAATGTAGATGATCCAATCATAAAGACTTCAGTAGTCGCAGATACCTGCACCAGCACCTCTGGTTTTCCTTCTCAGAATAACTAGCAGACTTACAATGCACTCTCACATAGCCTCCCTATTCAAATCTCTCAGTGATCACCTGATACACTTGAGGAAATATTTCTGCATAAAATATTGTAGGAGCTGCCTGCTCAATTTGAATTTCCTTATCTAGGCTGCCTAGGTCTTTTAGTGGTTAACTGGTCATTAATGAGCTGACTGCTCAATTCCACTCACCTAGGGAATAATGCCACAAATTTAGGGGTAGTTGTCCCAGAACCAACAGCTAGTGGTGGAGTGCAAATGCTTCCATCTATCCCATGCCTTCTAACAACTTCCATTCCTGCTAGTGGGTCAGTGAACACTCATTTAACAGTTCCCTTGGGTGTTTGTCTCCTATTTTAATTTATTAAATAATAATAATCAGTAATTACAATCATCCTTGACCAAACTTGGTCATAAATACAAAGCTTTGTAATTAAAACTTAACATAAAGTATTTTGCAAATAAAATAAATATTCTCAAAATTTGGGTAGGTGACATACACCCCCCCTTAAGTGTCAACATCGTCCTCGATGTTGTTTATTCACTCTCTGAGTGTTCCTGAAATAGAGCTGGGTATGCTTCCTGCATACTACTCTCCAACTCCCAAATTGCCTCTTCTGGGCTAAGATGCATCCATTGCACCTTTATCTTCCCAATGGTGTGATTCCGTAGTTTAGTTTCCCTCCTTTCGAGGATACAGTCCAGTTCCACCTAAAAATCGTTGCCTTATTCCACCTGTACATCATTCCAATTTATAACATGAGTAGCATCATGCACTTATTTCTTCAAAACTGAAATATGAAAAACATTATGTATTTTTAGATTTTGTGGCAAGGCTAGTTGATATGCCACGGGTCCAACCCTTGACAAAATTTTGAAAGGACCACAATACCTGGGTGCCAGCTTGGCATAGCTTCCCAATTTTAATGAACTCTTCTTTGGTCTTACCTTGATGAAATCATGTTCACCAACCTGGAACTCTTTATGAGTCCTTTTAAGATTTGCTTGACTTTTCTGCCTATCTTGGGCTGCTTTAAGATTTCTTTGTACCTGTTGCACAGTTAGTTCTATTTCCTTCAACAATTCAGGTCCTAAAATAACTCTATTAACTGGATCATTCCAAGAAACTGGTGTATTGCATTTCCTACCGTAAAGAATTTCAAAAGGGCTAAGCCTGGATAATGCATGGTAGTGGTTGTTATATGCAAAGTCTACTAAATGCAAGTAGTCCTCCCACTTACCAGGCTTGTCCTTAACATACATCCTTAGCATGTCTTCCAATACCTCATTCACTCTTTCTGTCTGTCCATCCGTTTGTGGATGAAATGCTGTGCTGAAGTTTAAGGTTGTATTCAACCCTTTAAACAAAGATCTACAGAAGTTCCCAGTAAACTTAGAATAATGGTCTGAAATTATAACTTTTGGTATTCCATGCAGTCGAAAAATCTGTTTCATAAAACGTTCTGCAATGTCTGGAGCCTTATGAGTAGTTTTTACTGGTATAAAATGTGTTTCCTTGCTGAGTTTATCCACTACCACCATAATGGAATCATTTTGTTTATGATTCTTGGGTAGTCCAGTAATAAAATCTATGCTTATGATCTCCAGTTTCCAGCTAGGTATAGGCAATGGCTGTAACAGTCCAGCCGGATGCTGATGTTCAACCTTCACTTTTTGACAGTCTAAACACTTAGCTATATATTATGCTACTTCATCCTTCATTATAGGCCAATAGTATTCTTTCCGTAACATAGTGATGGTTTTCTGATAACCTAGATGACCAGAATAATTATTTTTGTGCACCTCATCTGAAATCAGAATTTCTACTTTTTGTATGTTGGGTACATACAATCTATTTTTGTACAACAACAATCCATTTTCTTTTAAACTATAATCTGCCATAGAATTTTCAAAATTGCTTTCTGCTGTCTATTCATGCAATTTTATGTATTCTTCATCAGTTTGAATCCCTTCAAAAATCTTATTTTCTAAATCTGTTGTGTATGTACTAATGGTTGAAATAAAATTTATCCTTGCATTACGACTTAAAGCATCAGCAACCTTGTTCTCTTTACCCTTTATGTGTTGTATTTCAAAATCATATTCACTTAGAAAAGTTAGCCATCTAGCCTATCTAGCATTTAAATTTGTCTGATCTAGTAAATACTTCAGCCCCATGTTATCTGTCATCAAGGTAAACTTTATGCCAATAAGATGGTGTCGCCACATTTTCAAGGCATGTATTACTACTAATAATTCTAGATCATAAGTAGAGTAATTTTTCTCATGTATTTTGATATTTCTAGACTCATATGCAACATCATGTCCTTCTTGTGTTAGGACTCCACCAAGTCCATCATTAAATGCATCTGTACATACTATAAAATCTTTATTAGGATCTGCAATTCTCATAATAGGCGCTATAGTTAGTAATTCCTTCAACCTCTTAAAACTGTCTGCACACTTTTGATCCCATACAAACTTCTTCTATTTCTTCTGTAGGGAGGTTATGGGGTTTGCAATCTTGGAAAAACCTTCTATAAACTTTCTATAATACCCCGTAATTCCCATAAACGACTGTATATAGGACACATCTTGAGGAACCAACCATTCCTTAATGGCTTTTATCTTGTCGGGATCAACTGATATCCCTTCTTTAGAGATTATGTGTCCTAAATACTGAATCTTATCCTTGTGAAAATCACACTTACTAAACTTAGCATATAACTAATGATCTCTCAGAACTTGTAAAATAATACACAGGTGTTCATCATGTTCCTCTTTACTTTTAGAATATACCAGAATGTCATTTATGAACACAATGACGAACTTATCCAAATACTTGCATAGAATATTGTTCATTAGGCACACAAAAATTGTCGGGGCATTAGTCAACCCAAATGGTATGACCACAAAATCGTAATGTCCATAACAAGTTCTAAAGGTTGTTTTGAAAATATCCTCATCCTTCACACGAACTTGACGATATCCTGACCTTAAATCAATCTTTGAAAATATCGTTGCCCCATGCAACTGATCAAATAGATCGTCGATGCGGGGCAACATGTATCAATTCTTGATTGTTATTTTATTCAGTTAACGATAATCTAGGCAGAGTCTGAAAGTGCCATCCTTCTTCTTAACGAATATAATAGGTGCTCCCCAAGGAGACACACTGGGTATTATATAGTTTTTATCAATCAGTTCCTTCAACTGTGATTTCAACTCATTTAATTCCAGTATACTCATCCTATATGGAGCTTTAGAATTCGGTACTGCACCTGGTGTTAATTCAATGGTAAAATCTAGATCTCTCTTAGGGGGTAATCCTAGAATCTCTTCAGGAAAAACATCTTCGAAATCTTTTAGGACAGGTATATCTTCTAGTTTCAGTTTGTCCTCTTTAGAAATCAACTCATCATTCACCACATTCACTGCAAACATTTGACATCCTTTTCTAACTGCTCTCTTTACTTGCATAGCTAAAATCTTTCTAAGGGATGTCTTCCTTGGAATACCTTTTACTTCTGTTGTTTCTCCCTCATCATTTAAACATGTAAAAATTTTCTCATAACAATTCAGAATGACATGATGGGATTCTAATCAATCCATTCCAATTAAGATATTATAGGATCATAAAGGTAAAACATTCAACTTGGTTTGTGTCTTTAACTGGTTCATAGATAAAACACAACTTTCAATAAAATCAAATACTTTTCTTTTTGTTCTTGTTGCTAGTCTAACTAACCAGGATTTACTGAATTTTTCTATTTTCAAATTAAAACGTTCTACAATATCTTGTGATATATAACTCAGGCTAGCACCTGGATCAATCAAAATAGTAACAGGGTGGTTTTGTAGCATACCTTCAATTTCTACCATAGAGACTTGATGCTCAGCTTGCCTATTGTCTAGTGCCGCATTAATCCTGGGCATCTCCCTTGCCAAGTCTCCCATAGTAGGTTCAGTCTGTATGGAATGAATATTCTTAGTTGCCTGCTTCCTCTTGGGGCATTCTGAAGCATAATGAGGACCTTGACACTCAAATCATTTGATAGGTTCCTTTTGGTCATTAGTCCTAGTAGCATTGGGAGTATTTCTAGGAGCTGAAAAATTCTGCTGCTGATTATTTCTGGGATTGTTTCCTTGAAAATTCCGATTCATGAAGTTTTTCTTTTGGAAACCAGAATTTCCACTAAACCTGAAATTTTTGTTTTTCAGTTCAAAGTTGTTGGGTTTATGATTTTTCCAGTTAGATATCCTTTCTCTTTTCCAATTATTGTCATAACAGAAATTTACTTCCCTATTGGCCTCTTCTAAAGTCTTTGTATTGTCATACTCTATTATGTCCTTGATGTTGAAAGGTAGACAACTCGGGTATCTTTGAATCTTTGGTTTCTCTTCAGTTTCTCTTCCACGAGATATGGCACATACCTTAGCAAATTTAGAAATTTACTGTTCATCTCTTTCATGTTCATAGTTCCCAGCTTTAAATCATAAAATTCCTTGGATTTTTCTTCATAGTATTGTTCGGATAAGAACTTCTTCTTGAAGTACCTTTTAAAAGTTCTCCAATTCACATCCTTGTTCTTGATGCCCTTCACTCTTTTGATATCCTGCCACCAAATGTCTGCCTTCCCAGTCAAGTTGTATATTGCCATCTTTTCCTTTAATGATTCTGAATAATAATAAATTTGGAAGTACTTCTTCATGCCGGACAGCCATGCTTCTGCTATCTCTCCTTTCTTAGTTTCACCATTGAAGGTTGGGGGTTTGATTTTCTTGAATTCCCCAGAAATCTGTTCATACTGTTTGTGACTTTTTCTTTTGGGTTTGTAATCTCTCGTTGCTATCACTTGAATAATTACATTTCTTTTTGTGTTTTTCATGGGCAGCTTCTGATGATGTTGAAATGTTGTTTGCATCATCAGTTATCATTTTCTTACCCCTGTCTCGATGAGGTAAGTCTTCAATATTGGAGGTAATTTAAACCCTTATATCTTGTTCATCAATTCGGCACTGATCGAATAGTACTTGGTTAAGTTCCTCTTGTGCTTTCATAGTTTTCTCATTGTCTTGTTTTACAAATCTGATTTCTACTTTTAACTCTTGGAATGCACGTAACAATTCTAATGAATTGTCATTTAATTCGCCATGGACTTCTTCTTCATAATGTTGTCCCATTCTATTACTATTGGGTCGAAATATTTCCTCTATATGTTAAGCTGATCCTTCCATACCTGTAGCTTAAAAACAGTTTATGTATAACACAAATAGTTTAAATTTTAATCAGTAAGATTTCTGCTGAAATAAAATTTTCTGTTGCATGTTCTTTGGACCTTTTCAGGCCTAGAGTTCGAACGTGAGCTCTGATACCACATGTAACATCCTGTAAAATACCAAAAAAATTAAAATTTTTAAATAGCAATAATTAATGAATTTGTTAACGTAGAACATATGAAAATAGTTAAATCTCTTAACTAGGATAATTAATAATGACGACACGTCGAAATTATCAAAACAAAAATATGATATAGTTGTAATTGCTATTGCGGATTAAATGGATGCTAAACTCTTTAACGAACGATATTTTATGATCATAACACAAGAATGCAATCTTCAGATCTTCTTAAGTTCTAAATGTAATTACATGCTATACATAGGTTTGAATTGTTATGATATTCTTGATAATGTGCTGATAGTTTGTTTTGAATTATGACGAAGGGGTCCTACGAGGTATCCTGGGGTTTACTTAACTACGTTTAGCTAAGGCATTTGAATCCTATTTCCATGTGCAGAGAGCATGTAAGAAATTCTACGACAAACATGAGTTAAGACTACAAGTGTCTTCCAGTTCATCGTCAGTGTAATATGAAAATACTAAGTACTTCTTTGCAAAACAAAATACTAAAGGTATGGATATTTTTGTTCTAATTCTAGTTTACATGCTGGCTTACAAACTCTTCAATGTTATTAAAATCATGACGTCGTTTTGCTTTTACATTGCTATATTTATCATCTATGAAATATCATCTTAATATGACTATTGTCCTTACTATCAAACGATGATACCAATGTCCAATTGTAACTCTATTAGAAATCTTTATGGAAAAAGTGTTTATACTTTTTCAAATGAGACTATCATTATAATTTACATCAACAAAAACTTTAGACTATCCTAAATGTCTTACATTTATCATTTGATTACAATACATAGCTAATATATGAAATATATAGTCTTATAGTGCTTATACTATGAACTTAGCATTATAGTGTGTATCAATACCACTTTTAAACTATACCTATAGTCTTATTTTTATCAATTTATTAACAATACATAGTTAATATATGAATTATATAATGAACATAGTACTTATGCTATAAACTAACATTATACTATGCATAAATAAAATCCTAAACTATACCTATAGTCTTATATTTATCAATTTATTAACAATACATAGTTAATATATGAATTATATAATGAACATAGTACTTATGCTATAAACTAACATTATACTATGCATAAATAAAATCCTAAACTATCCCTATAATCTCCATTTATCAAATGATTAACAATATATGGCTAATATACGAAATATATATGCTTTACTCTATATGACTATACACAAGCCATAGAAATGAAATATAAACATTTTATAATGACTATGCATTCACGCAAATACATTGGCATATATTGTATTGTCATGATGCCTGAAAAAAACCTTCGAAACTATATAAAATGTATACTATGAAACTAACACTGTAATGATTATGATTTTGACAAGAGATTAAAGCTCGGTACTTGGCATTCTTTCCAAACTTGCATTGACAGGTCTTAGCATTTATGTCACCTATCTGTTATGTGAAGTGGAAATCTTGGTTGGATGGTTTCCACGTGATTGAGTTTGTAATAAGCACCTTATATTGCTGAGCTGTGCCATGCACTAGCTCTCGGCCTGCTGATTTGGCAACATGGTAGATGTAACAATCAATGCAGTATTGGTTGCAATGGTCTCTTGAATATCAACGTGCCCGATTGGCAGGTAATCCTCCATTGATCTTCATAATATCTAGGGCTGAGACAGAAACCCTAGTCTTGCGTTGGTAAGTAATGAAAATTGGTTTTCTGGCATTCATTTTCATGTTTAGTGGTAAGGTAGAAGAGCCGACCGTGTTGCTGCAATGTAGGGTTTAGTGTTTGTTGTGAGGAGAACTCCTTCCTCAGTTTCGAACCTTTGACCTATGACAGAGAGTTTATAAGTTACAGGTTCAACATCTTGGGTAATAGAGCCATGATACAGCCATTGAAGTTATGGGTGATTCTTTTGTCAGTTTGTTGAACAAAATTTGAACTGGTGTTCAATTCTCCACTTTATGATATGGTCTTCTAAGTTTGATCTCGTGATTTGCTGCAAATGCCATTAGGATTCGTCGTTTTTCTGGTGTGGGGTGTCTAAGTTCAAGATCTTCGATGCTAAAGGTGAGTTTTCAATGCTAACAACAGTAATACAGTAATACTTAGATTTATATCTGCGTTTTCTTGTTTTTAACCTTTCCGAACTGTAACTGGCAGGTACCCACTTCGTTGGAAGTTTTCTAGGCATATTAAGATTTGGAATGGGGATACTGCAACTACTTCTGTGTAAGCCTCAATAGTTCTTGAAACGTCGTAGGTTCCTTTGGCATGGTTTTAGCTGATGAATGCGATGTGCCGAGAGTTGGAAATACACGACCCTGTTCAGAGTAATGGATGAGTGTTAAGTTATAATGTTTTAAACTATACTTGTAAAGAGGATAAACCCTCAGTGTTTAGTTTGCTATTTGGCTCTGTAATGCCTCACTGCGTCATTTGAAAAGGACTTCGAGCTAGTGTTTGTACTACTGTTTGATAAGGGAAAAACCCTGTGTAGTTTTGGAACCTCGAAAGGTCTGTGATGTAAACTCTATTGATATTTTACTTATAATTTTGAATACGAAGCTTATAGAGCTGAGGGTTCACTCACTTCTATAGAACAATGGCTTGTTGTATTCAAATGTTTTTGGAATTCAAGTTTAAAATAATGATTTGGTAAAGTCTAGACTTCATATGTTTTCGAAATGGTAAATGCCACAAGGTTCGATTTTGTTTCAATGAATGAAACCCTACCCTGTAGGTTTTGCTGGCAACCTTGCTTGTACTGAGAATTCAAGCCCAAGAACTGGGTCTTAACTTGTGCATGTAATGGTTTCAACGCTATGTATGTTTCTTGTTAGGGTTGTAAGCTATTTGTTAGACATCGATACTAAAATCGTGACTTCTGCTAAGTGATACTAAGTGTCTTGTTGGTAATCTTGACGTGAATAAAAGATAGTATGGTCATATAAAATATTACGGTTTGGATTCTACAGTGAAAATATTTATATCTAAAGATTGAAATCTATATTAAATGTAGATGTGATAAATAGTGATAAAAAATAATAATAAGTGTTTACTTATCATTGGTAAGTAACACTATGTATAGTGATTAGTTTGCAGCTGCTATAAATTTCTAAAATATAAAAGCTTGAAACATTGAATTTATAATATTGAAATGCATATTATTACTATTCGAAAATAAATGGATTTGAATTAGAAAATATAGATCTATGCAGAAAATAAATGTGTTTATCTTTTATTATAAAATACAGTAATACTAGACATCTATTTACACTATGTTGTACTATTTCCTGCGTTTAAAAATTATGATGGAAATAGCAGAAATTAAAAGAATACTATTGTGTTTATCTATTCATTCAAATGGCATTCTACCTATCACTTATCTTTATTAATTTTAATTTTCTGTACTAGAGTACTATACAGATAACAGTATGGGAAAAATACAGAAAAGAATTTAATCATTCATTTAAATTACTTAATCATTCTCAAAACATATCATCTTTAAATAAAAAAGTAAACTAGTTTCTTTTGTATAACTTAAAATAGCAATTCTACCATGCAGAAAATCATTTATTTATAAACAAGAAGTCAGAACGGTAGGACCTGGTTGACTGTAGGAGAAACAAATAGCCCAAGGAACCTATTCCACCCAACCTATTCCTGAAGATATCCAAGTTACTTGCCTTAGGACCCCCGATCTTGTTCACTAAACCACTAGGAAGAAGAGTCTGTAGAAGCCTTAGTTCATCAACTTGCAGTAGAATGTAGTTTGTCCAGTCATAAATACTTCAGCAGTCAAAGAGACCTACACTAGCACTTCTGGTTTTCCTTCTCAGAATAACTAGCAGACTTACAATGCACTCTCACATAGCCTCCATATTCGAATCTCTCAATGATCATTTGATACACTTGAGGAAATATTTCTACAGAAAATATTGTAGGAGCTGCCTGCTCAATTCGAATTTCCTTATCTAGGCTACCTAGGACTTTTAGTGGTTAACTGGTCATTAATGAGTTGACTACTCTATTACGCCCACCTGGGGGATAATGCCACAAATTTAGGGGTATTTGTCCCATAACCAACAGCTAGTGGTGGAGTGCAAATGCTGCCATCTGTACCATGCCTTCTAACAGCTTCCATTCCTCCTAGTGGATCAGTGAACACTCATTTAACAGTTCCCTTGGGTGTTTGTCTCCTATTTTAATTTATTAAATAATAATAATAAGTAATTACAATCATCCTTGACTAAACTTGGTCATAATTACAAAAATTTGTAATTAAAACTTAACATAAAGTATTTTGCAAATAAAATAAATATTCTCAAAATTTGGGTAGGTGATAGTTACTTTGTGCAGAGGCATTAAAATATATGGTATTCTTCCATCCATCCAGAGACTTTGATCCTACCGCCCCCCCCTCCCTGTAGTCAAACTAGCTTCCAAGAACATTGTTTTTAATTAATTTGTGTAGAATACATATTTTGTATCACTAATTCTAGTTGGTACATTATAGTGGTATCATAGAAATTTCCTTGGGTCATCCCGTGGAAAGTAAATCTTAGATGAAGAAATATCTCAAAACGTTTTTCAAGTTTCAGCTATAAAACTAGTTACAGACATGGAAGATGAAGTCTTTGAGTTATACGAGGAAGAAGAAATCATTTACATTGATGGAGGCATACCAAGAGATTATTATGGTTACATTTGTGACTAGATGTACATAGATGAATGGGATGAACCACCGATGGATAATCCTAAGAAGGAGTTACAAAGAGGATATCTACAGGTAAAAAATTTCCCTGCCACTACCAGGAGTATCTAGCTTTGAGAGAAGAGATTTGTAAATCCATTTCCTTCAAAGATTATTTTTATTGCAGATTTGGATTTGAGATCAAGGATGAATCTTTGAATTTAACAGAGAGCATAAAACCACCCATAGAGGAAACACGTTGTTCCACCTATGTGAACAAAGAAGATGAAAGAGGAATTGAAAGTGAAGCTTCATTGGAGCTATCTGCACATGGTTTCTTTTGGAGATTATTTGGGTTTTATCCAAGGAGAGAATCCAAAGGTATTGATATGAAGGAAAACAAGGGGAAATATACAGCCATTCATGTGGATAAGCAAGAGGAAAGTACAAATCAGCCATCCACAATCATTGAGAGGAGTACAGAACTACCTAGATCCATTGGTAGTGAAGAAATATCTATGGTTCTTGAAGAGGAATCCAAGTACACAATTATTAATGATGAGGGTTTTGCATCATATGATGAAACCCCCACTTGTATTTTTTATGATAATTCAAAGACACTGAACATGGATGAAATAGAAACTACTGATGGTTTCTCTAGTACATGTGGAACATCTACTTGTGGATGTTCGAATTTGTTCGAGTACCTAGTGATGCGTGCTCACATCTCTATGCTGGTGACATAGAGATCATATTTGAATATGTTGCTGCAATTCAAAGTACCATTGATCATGATAATGGATTTCTTGCAATAGTGGAATCAAACCAAGGATCAATTTCACCTTCACCACTTGAGTTTTATGAGGGTAATCCAATGAAGTTTGAAGAAGAGAAGGTTCTATCTCATGAACTTTCCTACTTTGATAAAAGTGTTGCAAATATACTTCCCTTTGAGCATGAATATGATGAATTTGTAGTCATTGATGAGGTGAAAGGAGTAACTTCACCATCACCACATAAGCTTCATGAAGTTAATCCAAGGAAAATTGAAGAAGAGGATGTTCACTGTCATGGACCATCTTTCCTTGAAGGGACATTAAACATGAAAACATTGAATATCAAGGAGACCCTTGACATTCTCAATGTCACTCATGCTTTAGTGTCACAATATTGTTGGATACATGCATCAATGGAAAATCCACTTTCATTGAAGAGATGGAAAAAATTCAAAAGTCAATGACAAATATCAAAGGTAAATTTTCACAATTGCTTTCTGACAGATAATATTTGTTTGATCTTTCGGGATTGTATCATGATGGATTATTGAAGAATTAAGAAGAGCTTGAAAATATCTCATATGAGTTGGAATCCTCCCAAGATTATTTGAGAAGTACTCAAAGTACTCTCTTGGAATCTCAGATGCAACTAGAGAACCTTCAACAAGAGTTTCTAAGATCTCATATTCCCTCCTATGTTCCAATCAACCATTCCATTTTTGTTGACGATTTTCATATATATATGGAGGAATCTCATATGATGGTGGAAAATCAGTAGCATGCTGATTTGAATGTGCTTGAGAGGGTTGAAATCAAGCAAGAAGGTAACCAATAAATTGCCTTGTCTCAAAGAGATTATGAGTTACCTCATGATGAGAGATGCATAATTTTGGAGGAGACACATGGTCTCACATTTGATGGATCATCCCATGATGATGAGGTACATAGATCCACATGTTTGGTGCATAATTTTTGCAAAGCGATGATTCATTCTATTTCACCCCACACTTCTGTTCCAGTCACGTCACTTGAAGATGAGAATTGGGTGAAAGGATTTTTCTTAATCTTACCTCAAGAGGAGCAGGAGGCTCCCACAATCGTTCTGGATCACTTGATGGTCAATCCATAGGATTTGGAAAAGGATCACATTCCTCCCAACAGCCATGATCTTGATTTCATATCCTTGGAATCAAGTAGTAGAGATTTATGTACATCTATGGATATATGCACCACTAAGTTGAAGACTCCGGGAGGTAAATTTTCCTTCTGTAAAATTTTTAATGCCTCTGACATTGATATGTTTTGTGATCAAAAGCATAGGTACATATTGCTTCCATTAGATACCATCCATCCTCACAAGGATTGGGTGGAAGATTAAATTTTCCACAAGGAGTCTCCTCGTAGAAAAATTTATGCACATGGTAAGTGGAAGAAAACAAAAAAAACAACCTACAAAAGGAAGTTGGTGAGCTATAATTTGGAGATATGCACTTGGAGAAGCCGCAAGCTCCTTAATTGGACATGATTTGGTGAGTGTTGTGGCATCCATTGATTGGATGAGTAAATACTTGATGGAGGTATCAGTCACATGTTATTTCCAATTGAGTGGAACCAGTGGCAGAGAGTTGAGCCATTGGGATAGTACATGTCTCTCTTTTGGATCCTATGGCAGAGAATTGAGACATGAGATTACTTCATGGGAGATATATACCCCTAAGGGCATTGGTTCTACTTGTACTTGTGGTTTTTCACTGTATTCATCATATTTTACTTGCGAGCAGTTGATGAGGCATTTTTGGTGTTTGTATGATGCCTATCTTTCTCATGATTGGATAGGGGACTTTCACCCTTGTCATTTGAGATACAATGATGACATTTTTATTCTTGTGAGCATTGGGCACATGAGAACCTTCTTGTTGGAGTGGAAAGAATTGATGAGGTTTGGCCTCACTCTTTGGAGGCATATTTGGTGGTGCATAGTATTTCCTTGATTGGGTCCTACCATGAAGAGTTGCATATCTTGATTGAGGGGCCCTCAAAGTTTCAGGATTGCATTGGAAATGATGTTTTTCCAATGTGGTGGTTTGATGTTTTCATCCTTCCTAGAATTTCATATGATGATGATTTTTTCTTGTCACTAACGTTTGGTGAGATGGAGTATGATCACTGGGATCCTGGTATTCCATGGGATGACATTTTTCCATGCATGACACTGTTACTTGGAAACTTGCAGCTGAAGCAGTGGGATCCAGGAATTGTTTTTCCTGATAGATTTTTTTAGATGGTATTCTGATCCATGGGAGTGTCATACTAGCAATGGGATCCCGGCATTGCTTGTCTTTGGAGTGTTTATTTTCATGTTGGAATGATGGAGCAAGACAACCCTCTTTTACATCAGTTCATCTATGTTGCACTTGGTTTCAGTTTCCTACATGGGGAACACCTCTGTGGATGGACTTATTGTTTTCATAGTAGTGCTATCTTTGCATTTATGATGTTTATATGGGATCTTGGCACACTTTCCAGTTGATTCACTTGGATAAAAGTATGCATCTTCAGTTACAGATGTAGTGTACATTTTCTTTTGAGAGATGATTATTATCAGAGTAGTGCGGCAAAATCTTGATGGACCTCTTGGGATATTTTGCTTGAGGAGAAGCAAATTTTTGGGAGGGAGAACTGTCTTGTCCCAAAATTTTGACAAGGTCTATGTCACTAGGTCATAAGCATTAAAATATTCATTCCAATGGTACTAGGAAAGTAATTAAATTATTCCAAGGGATTAATTTTTGTTTGGAGGCATTTAATTAATTAAATTCCAGAATATGCACTTTGGAATAATTAACTAGTTGGTTTGAGTATTTTTATTTATAATTACTAATATTTGGATTAGAAATAATGAGCTAACCTAAGGAGGGATAATTAGAGAGGACAAGTTGACCAATGAGGATGGAAATTGCTAAAAATGGTCAAAAACATGCTAAAAGCAGCAAATCGGGATAAAATCAGGAAAATCAGGATAAAGTAGGAAAATCAATATAAAGCAGGAAAGCGGGATAAAGATGGAAATGGGATAAAGCAGGAAATAAAGACAAAGCTAATACAAAAGCAGGAAAGTCCAATCCAACTCATGAGTAGCCACTAGTGGAGGTGACCTTCTTTCACAGGTGGAGATGACTTAGCCAACAGGTCATTCATTCTATAAAAGAAATAGAGAGAGATATATTCACAACTTTTGGCCTATTTTGTTTATGAATTTGAGAGAAATTAAGCTTCTCGTGATAGGAGAGATGTGCCTCTAATCTCAATTGGGTGACGTGCCCCAATTGTTACCATTCTACTTAGGTATGTTCCAATTGAAGATCCAATTGAAGACTATTGAAGACCATTAAAGTTTGATGTTGTTGAAGACTCTATTATGCATGTTTTATGAATAATGACAACATTGTAATTATCAAAGGAAATAAAGGATGATCTATGTTAGGGATGGATGCTTCTAATTATACAAAGAAAATGCATGAGAATTTAAACTTCAGTGGTTACTACAAAAGTCTAAGTAATAATCCTCTAAATAATATTATAAAGCACATGATTGAATCCATAAAAAAATCCTCCATAGATGATTTTATGAAGAAAAAACTCATTTCGAGTAGCTACCTTATTCCAAAAATTTATGGCTTACCAAAGATACACAAGGATAATGTTCCCCTAAGACCCATATTAAACATAATTGGGTCCCCTACCTACCTCCCAACTAAATACTTAGTTAATAAGTTGAAATTGGTTGGTATCATAGATTCCTATCTAAGATACTCCACCTACTTTGTCAATAAATTTAAAAATATTAGACTAGACGAACTCTGACATCCTTCTTAGCCTTGGCTTTGTATCTCTCTATACCATGATACCTATCAACAAAGTCATGGAAGTGATTGAGAATGTTACTGATTTGGAAACAACAAAATTGATTGAAATCCGTACGAGGTCTACTTTCTTTAGATTCAAAGGAACTTTGTATGAACAGACACGTGAGGTTTCTATGGGCTCAACTCTATCACACATGTTGGCCAACCTTTACATGGAATGATTTGAATCCAAATCCCTTAAATCGCCCCCCCTGAAGCCTAACTTATGGGTTAGGTATGTTGATGACAACGATGTAATGTGGCCACACTAAAAAGAGAGCCTCCTTGAGTTTATGAATAATTTAAACAACTAGTCTCGACATATACAGTTCACTCTGGAATTAGAAGAGAATAATTCCATTCCATTCTTAGATTTCCTCATTTCCATAAAAGAATATGGTTCCCTATCCCACCAAGATTTCATAAAGAAGATCCATACTAAGCTCTACCTTCATGTTGATTCATGCCATCACCCTTCCTGGAAAGTTGTAGTAACTAACTCCCTAACTAGTCGAGCTTTAAGAATATTCGATGATGAGCACCTTGATGAAGAGAAATGTCACCTTATTAACAGTTTCAGATAAAGAGGTTATAATACATGACAAGTTAAGAGACATTTTCATAAGGTTAATAGCACCATGGTTCCATGTGAACAAAATGAATCCCCCTCGACGGAACATGAGGTGATGCTCCCTTATGTTCATGGTACCTCTAGAAATATTGCTAGGATCCTAAGAAAGAGAAAGATCAATACTCATTTTCAACCTCCTAAAATGATTAGAAACCTTTTCAAATCAATGAAGAACCCTATGGATATGCAACTACAAAAAGGTGTAAATTTCATCCCTTTCTCCCACAGTCTATCCTACATTAGCGAAATAGGATGCTTTTTTCAAGTTGGAATCAAGGAACATAAAGCTTCCCTTACCCACAATCGAGTTAAAACCTAGACATTAGCTGATCACACTAAGAAAACTAAACGTCACATTTGTATTGATGATGAAAGTATTCTTTCTAAGGTAGATCACTTATCAAGACGTTGGGTGAGGGAGGGAATGGAAATCATGAAAGATAATAATTGTGTGAACAAAGACGATAGCTTAAATCCTAGTAAGACTTGGCTCCCTATTCTTCGTAACGTTCCTAGTAACGATCTCTCTTCATTTTAGGGTTTGTGTATTTGTTAGTTTTGTCTTATTTCCTCCTTTATTTGTCTATCAGTTTGTGTTTTTCATCCTTTCTTCATAGATACTCCTTTTTCTAAGTTTCCATCGAAAAATTTATTACTTCACATATTTTTCATATCTTTCCTTCTTTTCTTTTCTTAATTTTGTGCCATCTCTTTTAAGTTTGTCTTATTTTTCGAGTCCATTTCTATTATTTTTATTTATTTTATCCTTTTATTTCTTTCTTGAATTCATCTTAATAAATTTAACTTATTTTATTTATTTTTATGTAAATTTTATTTATTTTGTTTATTTTCTTCTCTTTTCCTTGATTAGCTTGTCTCATATTTTTTACTCTCCTTTAATTTCCTGTGCTTTTATATTTTTTCTTCTTCCTTATAAGTTCTTATGTCTTTTTTTGTTAGTCTTTATTCAATTATTCTCTTTCTCTTATGTTTTGTTTTATATTCTTTTTCATTTATTTTCCTGTCTATGATTGGCGGTTATGACCACCTTATGTACCTCCTCCCAATGACTGTCTTAAAATGATCAGATATTGAACAATGATTGGTTGGCAATGAATGACCTTCTAGCTAATACTACCAACTGGAAAATACGACTAGCAACTATGACACTTGGCATCATGGCCTCTTGTTTTTATTCATATTTCATTTTCCTTTGTTTTTTTTATGTTTTTTATCTTTAATTATTTTTCTTTTGTTTTTGGTTTCTTGATTTTTATTAATTTAAGTTTTTAGTTAGGTTTTTTCTTTTTCTTTTTATTTAAGTTGTGAGTCTCTATTAATCGTTTGTGTGACTTTCTTCGAGGATTTATTTGCATATTCACGAGATTTATTTTCATTGTTATATTATGTATTTATTCTAATGATGGACCATGTATCACTAGTCTGAAACGTCAATAAAAAATATTATGACACAGTGAATCCGGAAGTCTTTTAGATGTACTTTGATTATAATTATACAATATTAGTCTATTTCTAAATTAATGGAAACCATTACAAGAATCACTACAAGATTGGTAAATCTAGTGGATAATAAAGAAAGAGAAAGAGAAATAGTTAATAATCATATTTTTTATAACTTAATGGCCCATAATTACACCAAAGGGTGAGCAACCATTGAGATGGTTGATGGTAGTAGTGACTTTAGATGTGAGATCCAAGGAATTGAAGGGTTCAAACCCTAGGATGACCATGTAGACTTGAATGTTAGCACTAGAGTTGTTTTTCCATTTACTTGTGTGATATAACATGGCTAGGCTTTGCAAGCCCTCAGGAAGACATTTATGCTAGTGACATAAACTTGTTGTTGAATCCAATCAATACTTTCTACCTGTCTTGGAGATGATAGGGTTCATGAGGAAACCCTAGGATTTAAATGCTAGGATCATGAAGATATCGCATGAGAAGACAGGGAGGAAGAGAGACATCTTGGATGTTCTTGGATAGATTTATCTTGTGTGATGCTAGGGATTTCTCTTTTCAAAATGATATTTTTTGTTATACATGTAAACCCTAGGAAATAACATGGTGCTAAAATGACGATATTTCTTACGGATCTCGTTGTAGCACTAGGGTTTCTACCCTTATAGAAGACATGGAAAGTGGAGAAAACACCTTTCATGATTTTGGATCCTTGTTCTTTTTGGATGATCCATGGGAACCTTGGTTCTTGAAATGATGCAAGAGTGCAAGAATCAAAGACATAGGGTTGGAGAATTCAAACCCTAGGATAACCATGTAGACTCTGATGTTAGCACTAGTCTATCTGTCTTGCAAAGTACCTCTGTGATATAACAGAGCCAAGGTTTGTGATCACTAAGGAATAGATTTATGCTAGTGTGGAGAGCTTGAGTGATATAGCCTTTATGGTACCATGCACTCACACGTAAAACACAAATCCAATTGATCCATGTTCAACTCATTCACTCTCTTGCGCTGATTTTAGACATGATGCCCTATTTTTCACCTAATTTGGCACTTTCTCAAGATTACTTGAAATTTATAGGTCTGTTATCCACCATTATAAAAACAAGTTTGATGCACATGCATCCTTGTATTGTAGATCACTTCATGTGGGATTGCTTGTTGGTTACTTATATGCACACATGTCCTTATTTTATGTTAGCCCCTCTCACCTACTTGTCTATATAAGGGAGGAGAGAGCTCTTGTATTCATTATCAATATTGTACTCCCTCTTTGCAAACCCACAGAAAGATGATCTTGAAAGTGGGGAGAGCTTGAATGACATAAGCTTGATGTTGAATCCAATGAGGACTTTCTATCTGTCTTGGAGAGGATAGGTTTCATTAGGAAACCCTAGGAGTTAGATGCTAAGGATCATGAATATACCACGAGAGAAAATAATGGGAATGAGAGACATCTTGGTTAAATATGAAATGAATTAAGGGTGTGTGTGGCACCATTTTTGGGGTGTCATTTCTTACCCTAGTGAAAATATTTAAAAATTCTCATAAACCTTATAAGGATCATATTTTGGGAAATGGTGAGAGAGAAATGAGGAAATAAAGGAAAAGGAGGCTATGCATGAAGTAAGGAGGGGATGGTTATGGATGATTGGGAACAAGGCCATAGGGAGAAGTGCTCAACCTAGTGTTCGAGGTCATTCATGTTCAAAAAACAGAAGATTCTCTGTGAAGATAGAGAGGCATGGATAAAAAAGAGGTGTGAAGGAGGAGGCCAAAAAATGAACTTTAGGAAAAGGGCCATGTAGAAACAAGGTTACATGGAGAAAGATAGGAAAGGTAGAAAGAAGAAAAGAGAAATCCCTACCTATGGAGATCATGGAAACCAAAATGGAAGAGGATGTGCATGAGAAGAGAAGATCACGTGGAAGGATAGAAGGGAGAAGATGAAGTTCAAAAAATGCCAAGGTAGAAAAGAGAAAGAAGAACATAGCTAACTAGACTCAAACAACTTGGTAATAAAGAAGAACAAGTATATGAATAATACATAAGATAAGATAAAAGAAGATTAATGTAGAGTAAGAAGTAGAGATGAATTTTCAACAAATAAAATTAGTTGCAACTTCACGTAAAATGATGTTTTTAAAAATTTATTGAGGGAACTGAACTGTAATCCTTGGTTGAATCATATATCAACATGCTTGGAGTTTTTTTATGAGGAATTAAATGAAGGATATGAGTATCGAATTGTAATTTATGATGAAAATAGCCCTTTGAGGCTTTTGTTACTATAAATTTGTACATTTTCTATGAATCAACTAAAAGGTCCATTGAGCCTATAAATTAAATACAAGACTTTTGGGTAACAATTCCGGTGTTTAAATTGTTCTATGTAAATGGCATATTGATACTATATGTATGTTTAAATAATACGTTTGAGTGTAGCCCCTACAGTTATTATTATAGCCTATTATGCTCTATGTTACTATCAATATGTGTATTGTTGAAATTCTTATTGTAGGTATAGCAAGCTTGAGAGTTCAGACCGAATGTTCTGTGTAATTGAACATCTACACGAACAGATGCATCCGATTCTCATTGAAATTCCATGTACTAACAAGGCTTGCAATTAAAGATTTTTTTTTCCCACCTTGAAGCACAAATCCGTCAAAATTAAGGTTTACGACAAACCTACGGAAAATATTAACACAACACTAACAACCTTTCACATATTTGAAAGAAAATAGTAACTTGGGAGAAATCTTAAAAGACAAAAGCTTCTAAGCCAGTTTAAAAGAGATGATCATTGTTTTCTAAATTCACAGTATTACTTTTCCATCTTAGATGGATATCAGGGAAATGATCTTCTGTCTAATGCTTTCCATAGCATATGATACCCACATGATGCATGTTTATCTTTCTGTTTCCATGCACGTGATTTTTTAATGTCTTTTTCCTCTTTATGCAATCCTCTCACTCCTAATCAAACTGTGACTTTAAAAGCAATTCACAATTCTAACTATAATGCCAACAATAATGTTAAATTGCTTGCCACAAATAATTGAAGTAAAAGCAAACCAGCAAGAAACCAAAAGCTACCAAGCATGGAAATAAATAGATTCATAATTCAGGGAAGCCAAAACCAGGATAGACAATACATACCTACCAATATTTATGTACACATTGTGATAAGTAGAATGTGGAAATAAAGAAAAAAATAAGTTTATTAATGTCCACAAATGACTAAAATAGGTCAATGTGACTAGAAAGCAATGGTAATGTGGGAGTGCTGAAGGAAACTCTAAATGCAAAAATAACTACAAATAAAGATAAAAAAAAAATAGAGAAATGATGAATTGTCCAAATAAAAAAAAGTCAAATACCTATTACCTTTTTCTAAATTTGACCCTTTCGCCCATACAAAAATGCAGATAATACTCCTAGCATAGCCCCTACATATTCTGCTAATACTATCCTAAAAATTGTTACAATACATTGTTATGTTAAAGTTTCGAAAACAAATTGCTATGTTAAAGTCTTCTAAAACAACCCATTATATAGAAAAAGGGGTATGTTAAATTTACAATTAGGAAAGAAGAGAGTCACGAGATTTAAAAGAAAAAGTGAGAATAAGCTTTGTACAGACACTTCTTGCACTTGATCAGCAAGGACAAATTTCAAGGATAAAAATTACTGAGATTATTTTGTTAGTAAGATAAATACACCTTACATGTGTGGTTACTATCTGTTGATGAGGTGATGTTTACATTCATGGTTGGAAAACTCATGAGAATGCATAAATGATCACACTAATATTTTCAATATAACAAAAAATATGCATATTATGTAATGAAATTAATACTAATGTTTTAAATTGATTATTTCTTGTTGTTTGCAGAAAAATGGTGAAGATGACTCAGATGATCTAGATTATTTTGTCACTGGTGTACTAGAGAAAGATATTGCTGATAATGATGCAAATGGATCAGATGAAAATGATAATGAATATGATGTTGGGATAGATGAGGATGAAGATGAGGATGATGATGATAATGGTGGTGATAATGATGATGATGGTAGCCATTGATGATGCTATTGAGATTGTGGATGTTTATTGCTTTCTCGATGCTACTAGACACGTATTCTTATTTTTGTGATGATCCAAGTTCATATTAAATTCTGGGTCATTTTGATTTGTATGGTGGATTTATGTTTACATATAAACTTTGATTATCCTTGATCATTTTGACATTTCTAGATATGGATATTAAAAAAGATATTTCTTGTGATATTGGTATTTTAACTATATATATTGTTCAATAGTTCTTTTAACCTTAATACAATGATCTGTATGATATGATATTGATGTGATGATGTTTTATAATTTCACTTATTTTGATGAAAGATAATGGTGATGTTACCATTATTATATTGTAAATTTATATATATTGGAAATTGTTGATGATCGTTTCATGGAAAATTAATATATATGATGATGTTACTACTTTGTATAAATGTTGTCTGTTTGTGCTAAATTTTCTTCACAAATGTTATGCAATTAATTTCAATAATGGTATCTACAATTAATTTGAATGTTTAATTATGTTTTTCAGAATTATGAAGTAAATGATATATGAGCACTATTGAAATTAATGAAATAATTATAATAATTTGATATAATAAATATATTAGCACACAATTGGATATAGTTGTAGGTGTTAAATAGCAAGCCTAATGTGGTGCTAATAAGGAAGCAAAATAGGAAGCAAAACTAGGAGCTAAAATGGAAGCCCACTATGTCATAGATCTAGAAGCAACATTGGATGCAATACCTAGAGCTAAGTTGGAAGTCATTTCCGATGCTATTTTGGATAATAAAGTAGAGGCCAAACCAGAAGCTAAACTAGTGGCCAACAAAGAAGCAAGATTAGATGTTTAATGAGAAGCTAAATGCGGTGTTCACGAGGAAGCAAAACAAGAAGAAATTCAAGGAGCTAAACGTGAAGCAAAATGTGGTGCTAGTGTGGGAGTAAAAATGGACCCTAAATTGGTAGAAAAACATGGTGCTAATGTTGACATAAATAGAGATGCAAAACTAGGCACTAAAAATGATGCAACACTTGACGTAAATGAGTAAGCCAAACACCTCATTGATATGGTAGAAAAATAAGATGTTTCTTTGGATGCAAAACATGGTGCTACATAGGAAGAAAAATATGGTGCAACAATAGAAGAAAAAATTGGCACCATTTTGGTAGAAAAAAAAGGATGCAAAAAAAGAAGCAAAAATTGGTGCAAAATTAGAAGCGAAAATTGGTGCATATTGGAAGTAAAACGTGGTGAAAATGGGATGCTAAAGTGGTAGCACATATGGATGCATTATTGGATGCTAATTTGGATGCAAATATGGAGCGAATGTAGATGCAAACATAAATGCTAACATCATGCTTTTAAGGATGTAAATAGGGCGCTAATGAGGATGTCATTTAGGAAGTAAAAGAGGACAATATCTAGGATGCAAAAAAAGATGTTATTTAGGAAGCAAACCTCGACGTCGTTTAGGTAGCAAAATTTGACGCTATTTTGGAAGCTAAAAAATGGGCGCTATTTTAGACATCAGAAATGATGATATTTGGGAAGCAAAAAAAGACGTTATTTTAGACTCTTTAAGTTTTGTCCATGACGCATCCCATTTAGCATCTAGTTCAATCACTCGATGATAAAAGAATTCACACTAAAAAGGGATGCTAAATGGGATGCTAATTCCAGGATTTGTTGTAGTGTACCCCCCCCCCCTCCCTCCAGTCAAACTAGATTACAAAAACACTGTTTTTAATTAATTTTGTGTAGAAGAAATTTTTTTTATCACTAATCCTAGTTGCCACATTAAAGTGGTATCATAGAAATTTCCTTGGCTCAACCTGTGGAAATTAAATCTCATATGATGAAATATCTCATAACTATTTTCATGTTGCAGCTATAAAACTAGTTATAGTCATGGAAGATGAAGGCTTTGCGTTATACAAGGAAGAAGAAATCACTTACATTGATGGAGGCCTACCAAGAGATGATTATGGTTACATTTGTGACTAGATGTACATAGATCAATGGGATGAACCACCGATGGACAATCCTAAGAAGGAGTTAGCAAAAAGGATATCTACAGGTTAAAAATTTTCCCTGCCACTACTAGGAGTATCTGGCTCTGAGAGAACAGATTTGTAAATCCATTTCCTTCAAAGATTATTTTTATTGAAGATTTGGATTTGAGATAAAGGATGAATATTTGGATTTAATAGAGATAAGAAATCCATCTGTAGAGGAAACAAGCTGTTCCACCTCTGTGAGCAAAGAAGAAGAAAGAGGAATCAAAAGTGAAGCTTCATTGGAGCCATATGCACATGGTTTTTTTTTTAGATTATTTGGGTTTTATCGAATGAGAGACCCCAAAGGTATTGATATGAATGAAAAAAGGGGGAAATATAAATCCATTCATGTGGAGAAGAAAGAGAAAACTACAAATCGTCCATTCACAATCATTGATAGGAGTATTGAACTACCTAGATCCATTGGTAGTGAAGAAATATTTATGGTTCTTGAAGAGGAATCCAAGTACAAGATTATTAATGATGAGGGTTGTGCATCATTTGATGAAACCCCCACTTGTATTTGTGAAGATAAAAGACACTGAACATGGATGAAATATAAACTAATGATGGCTTCTCTAGTACCTGTGGAACATCTACTTGTGGATGTTCAAATTTTTTTGGAGTACCTACTGATGGGTGCTCACATATCTATCTTGGTGACATAGAAATCAGATTTGAAGTCGTTGCTGCAATCCAAAGTACCATTGATCATGATGATGGAGTTATTGCAATAGTGGAAGCAAACCAAGGATCAATTTCGCCTTCACCACTTAAATTTTATGAGGGTGATCTAATGAAGTTTGAAGAAGAGAAGGTTCTATCTCATGAACTTTCCTACTTCGGTAAGGGTGCTACAAATATACTTCCCTTTCAGCATGAAGATGATGAATTTGCATCCATTGATGAGGACAAAGGAGTAACTTCACCATCACCACATAAGCTTCATGAAGTTAATCCAAGGAAAATTAAAGAAGAGGATGTTGACCATCATGAACCATCCTTCCTTGAAGGGACATTAAACATGAACACATTGAATATCAACGAGACCCTTGACATTCTCAATGTCATTCATGCTTTAGTGTCACGATATTGTTGGAGAGCTACATCAATGGAAAATCCACTTTCCATTGAAGACATGGAGAAGATTCAGAAGTCAATGAAAAACATCAATGGTAAATTTTCACAATTGCTTTCTAACAGATATTATTTGTTTGATCTTTCAGGATTGTATCATGATGCATTATTGAAGAATTAAGAAGAGCTTGAAAAGCTCTCATATGAGTTGGAATCCATTAAAGATTCTTTGAGAAGTACTCTCTTGGAATCTCATATGCAAGTAGAGCAACTTCAGCAAGAGTTTCTATGATCTCATATTCCCTCCTATGTTCCAATCAGCCATCCCCTTTTGGTTGATGATTTTCATATTTCTATGGAGGAATATCATGTGATGGTGGAACATGAGGAGCATGCTGATTTGAATGTGATTGAGTGGGCGGAAATCAAGCAAGAAGGTAACCAAGAACTTGCCTCATCTCAAAGAGATTATGAGTTACCTCAATATGAGAGATGCATAATTTTAGAGACACATGGTCTCACATTTGATGGATCATCCCATGATGATGAGGTACATAGATCCACATGTTTCGCACATAATTGTTGCAAAAAGTTGATTCATTCTCTTTCACCCCACACTTCTATTCCCGTCACATCACTTGAAGATGAGAATTGGGTGAAATAATTTTTCTTGATAGTACCCCAAGAGGAGAAGGAGGCTCCCACAGTCATTCTGGATGACTTCATGGTCAATCCATGGGGATTGGAAAAGGTTCATATTCTTCCCAACATACATGATGTTGATTTCATATCCTTGGAATAAAGTACTAGAGAGTTATGTCAATCTATGGATAGATGCACCACAAAGTTGAAGACTAACATTGATATGTTTTGTGATCAGAAGCATAGGTACATATTGTTTCCATTAGATACCATCCATCCTCACATGGATTGGGTTACATGCTCCACAAGGAGACTCCTCGCAGAAAAATTTATGCACATGGTAGGTGGAAGACAAATAAAAAACAACTTGCAAAAGGAAGTTGGTGAGTTATTGGAGATATGCACTTGGAGAAGCCACGAGCTCCTTACTTCGACATGATTTGGTGTGTTTGATCAAACAATGATTGGATGAGTAAATACTTGATGGAGGTATGAAGCACATGTTATTTCCACTTTAGTGGAACTAGTGGCAGAGTGTTGAGCCATTGGGATAGTACATGTTTGTCTTTTGGATCCTGTGGCAGAGAGTTGAGACATGAGATTACTTCATGCTAGATATATACCCCTAGGGGTATTGGTTCTACTTGTACTTGTGGTTTTTCACTGTATTCATCATATTTTACTTGTGAGCAGTTGATGAGGCATTTTTGGTGTTTGTATGATTCCTATCTTTCTCATGATTGGATAAGGGACTTCCACCCTTGTCATTTGAGCTACAATGATGACATTGTTTATTCTTGTGTGCATTGGGCACAAGAGAACTTTCTTTCTGGAGTGGAAAGAATTGATGAGGTTTGGCCTCACTCTTCGGAGGCATATTTCGTGGTGCATAGTATTTCCTTGATTGGGTCCTACCATGGAGAGTTGTATATCTTGATTGAGGGGCCCTCAAATTTTCAGGGTTGCATTGGAAAGGATTATTTTCCAATGTGGTGGTATGATGTTTTCATCCTTCCTAGCATTTCATATGATGATATTTTTTCTTGTTACTAATGTTTGGTGAAATGCAGTATGATCAGTGGGATCCTAGTATTCCATGGGATGACAGTTTTCCATGCATGACATTGCTACTTGGAAACTTGCAGTTGAAGCAGTGGGATCCAGGCATTCTTTTTCCTGATAACTTTTTTTGGATGGTATTCTGATCCATGGGAGTGTCATACAAGCAATGGTATCCTGGCATTGCTTGTATTTGGAGCATCTATTTTCATATTGGCATGATGGAGCAAGACAACCCTCTTTTACATCAATTCATCTATGTTTCACTTGGTTTCATTTTCCTACATGGGGAACACCTATGATGATGGACTTATAGCTTTCATAGTAGTGGTATCTTTGCATTTATGATGTTTATATGGGATCTTGGCACACTTTTTAGTTGATTCACTTGGATAAAACTAGGCATGTTCAGTTACATATGTAGTGGACATTTTCTTTGGAGAGATGACTATGATTAGAGTAGGGCGGAAAAATCATGATGGACCTCTTGGGATATTTTGCTTGAGGAGAAGCAAATTTTTGGGAGAGAGGACTGTCATGTCCCAAAATTTTGACAAGGTCTATGTCAATAGGTCATAAGCATTAAAATATTTAATTAATGATTCCAATAGTACTAGGAAAAGAATTAAATTATTCCAAGGGATTAATTTTGGTTTGGGGGCATTTAATTAATTAAATTCCAGAATATGCACTTTGGAATAATTAATTTGTTGGTTTGAGTAATTTTATTTACAATTACTAATATTTTGATTAGAAATAATGAGCCGCAAGCTAAGGAGGTTGAATTAGAGATGAAAATTTTACCAAGGAGAATGGAAATTGCTAAAAATGGTCAAAACCATGCTAAAAGCAGCAAATCAAGATAAAATCAGGAAAATCAGGATAAAGCAGGAAAATCAGGATAAAGCAGGAGATAAAGAAGGAAACATGATAAAGTATGAAATAAAGACAAAGCTAATCCAAAGTAAGGAAAGTCCAATCCAATTCATGAGTATCCACTAGTGGAGGTGACCTTCTCTTACATGTGGAGATGACTTAGCCAACAGGTCATTCATTCTATAAAAGAAATAGGGAGAGATATATTCACAACTTTTGGCTTATTTTGTTTATGAATTTGAGATAAATTAAGCTTCTCATGATTGGAGAGATGTGCCTCTAATCTCAATTGGGTGATGTGCCCCAATTGTTACCATTCTACTAAGTTATGTTCCAATTGAATATCCAGTTGAATACCATTGAAGACCATTAAAGTTTGATGTTGTTGAAGACTCTTTTATGCAGTTTTTATGAATAAATCTACAGTAAAATTAGTGCTCATATGAATTTTTGAAGGAACCATAGTGAATCCTTCCAGCCATAATTCCAATTCTTCTCTTCTTCTCTCTTCTATCTTCTCAAGAATGCTATGGAATCAAGATGTGATGAAGTGCCAGATTCTCATGGATATTATATGATGTAATAACAATAAATATTAACCTCTGATATCATTCATTACATTTATTATTGCATAAGTCTGATATTTTCTTCAATTTCTCCACCCCCTCTAGAATTGCCTAGATTTTTACTAGTTTTCAGAATGCTTATGGTAGATGAATGAGAATAGATCCAAATGAGCTCATTTCTATTCCAGATGTTAGATAACATGTTTTATGATCCAATACATTTCTAAGAAGAGTAATTCATGAGCCTTCCTTGTCTCTTTAGAAGCTCCTGAATTTTATTAGTTATTCGATCCTAGAATGCTAATTTACTCATCTTTTTGTAAATATTTCTCAGATATTTCTTAAACTCGATGGATTTATATATGATTGTATATTGACTGATATTTTATTTTTATTAGCCTCTCTGATTCATAAATACTCGTCCCTAGCTTTTAGTTAGAGTTTAGACCAATACTAGTCTACATATACCAGGTTCCTAGGAGCATTGGAGTAGAGTTGACCAGGGATGATATTGAAACATAAATGGTCCTGGTACTTTGTGCAGTGGTATTAAAATATATAATATCTTTCCATCCATCCAGATCCTCTGATCCTACCCCCCCCCAAGTCAAACTAGCTTCCAAAAACATTATTTTTAATTAATTCTATGTAGAAGAAAGATTTTGTATCATTAATTCTATGTATAAGAAAGATTTTGTATCAAACTAGCTTCCAAAAAAATTATACCTCGATAGGGTCTTCCACTACCTTTTTTGGTGTACATAAAATGATCAATAAATGTACCATTCATGTTGTTGCAACTGAGAAAAAATTGAGCATACCTCGATGTGGTCTTCCGCTACATGTTTTGTCATCTTCACAACCAATGCAAGTTTAACCTGCCATCAGTTTTGTCAACCCTTCCCTCCTGACAATATTTGTTGGTTTGAATTCTAGATGGTGTTCTTGGATCTTAGCAATCCAACTACATCGACTTCGCCAACATTCCTGCTGTGAAAGAATATGTTTCACCATAAGATGAGGCAAGTAGGCCACAACTTTAGCATTCCAAATATATACTCAAAACCATTTTACTGTTTGAACTAAGGAATTAGCCTGCTTTTCCATGGTGGTGTATTTTAGCCCAACCCCCTTCAAGGCTTTGCTCATCAGGCCTATATGCTGCTCGAGACCATCACTATTTTTCTGTAACAATATAGCAGCCAAAGAAAAATTAGAATCAAAGGAGAAAATATGGTATCCTTAACTGTAATCTGGGCTTACCAATACTAGAGCTTGACATAGGGTTTGTTTTATGTTCTTGAATGCTTTCTTAGCCTCCTGAGTCCAAACTATATCCAGTCCTGTTTGAGCATACTTGAGATAGCATAAGTGATTTCAACGAAATTGGGCACAAATCTTAGTAGGAAATTTATGTGCCCAAAGAAAGATTGGATGCCCATCTTACTTCATGGTAACTGAATCTGTTTTATAGCTTGTGCTCTTGGACGTCAGATGCCCCAATAATTTTCCTTCGACTACCCCAAAATTACACGTTTTGGGGTTAAGTGAGATTCCAAAGGATCTACACTTATCAAAGATCTACCTCAGGTGCATGACATGGTATACCTTGCGTTTAGAATAAACTATCAAGTCATCTTGGTAAACCATGATAAATTTATTAGGGAAGTCAGAGAAATCATGATCCATGGCTCTTTGAAATGTGGCCCCAACATTTATCAATTCAAAAGGAATCCATATGTAGGCGTATGTTCCCCAAGGAGTGGTGAACGTTGTCTTGTACTGGTCATCTTCATCAACCAGTGCTTGGTTTTATCCTCAGAAACCATCCAATGTGGACATCATTCTAACACCTATAACTGTTTGTAACATAGTCCATGCTTGTCGAAGGATTGTTATATTTCAATAATGCAAGGTTCAAATTTCGAAAATCAATGCAAATTATAATTTCACTGTTCTTATGGACTGATACAACATTTTCCACCCACTGTGAGTACAAAATAGGACTATTTTAACACTAGATCTGTCCAGTCAAGGCAATGGTTTCTACTGAGACCCATTATTTACCATTACAAGACTTAGTTCTACAAGAAAATGTTGTGTGGATTGATACAATTGATGGACTAGTTGAGGCTAGAAGGCATTTTGCTGAGGCTGGGGATGTTGGAATAGATGGGTTGAAACTATTCAGTATTAGTTGGTTATCTAGTAAGAACGCTTCATTGGTAATAGGGGAAGAGCAATTGTGTTTTATGCAAGTGGTGAATATATTGAGGTCTTATTAAAAACTTAGATTACAATTTTGAGGAAAGATGGCAACTTCATGAAAGCATTCCAAACCCTTACTTCTTTGCCTGAATCCAAGGTGTTGTTGCATGGCATTTGGGTGGATCGTTGGAATATTCTTGTAGAATCTGATAGCTTGGATACTATATATTTTCTAAAATCAAATGAAGAAGAGCTGAAGAAGATTTGAGAAATTTACAAGTAGCAAGAACAATAGTTGGATTGTTTGTTTAGGAAGATAGGAGTGAAGAGATATATGATAGGTCTAGCATCATGGTTATTACATCAGATTGCATTTTCTAGTGGATTGTACTCATTGAGGAAAATAGTACAGTTAATCTCTTGAACAACGGGGAAACCCAATAGCTGAAACTAAGAAGACAACATCCATTAGATATAGAGTTAATCTGTACCAATTCAGAGTTTAAAAGTGTTCTCACCTTTCCAAAGAGGCACTCAGGGCCATTATCTGCTCCAAAAGTTGTCATCTCATGTTGTGGCAGGCATCTTGGAATGTTGTATTTGTCAGGAAGCTTTTGTTTATTAACACTAGAGGGAAACCCACTGTCTGTTTGTGAAATTTCACTCACTGATGTTAACTGTTTGAAATCTCTATAGAAGGGAGAAATATTGTAAGTATAAGCGAGATCATAGATTTTGCATGGTGGTCTAAGGGGAGAGTTATGGTTGCAAAAAGTAATGGTATTGTTTATTTGATCAATATCCCTAGGGGTAACAATCTTTGGGAGGATAGCCCCAGATTTTTCTCACCTATGCATCTCCTTTACACAAAGGCACCTTACTACTGGAAAAGCAAGCAAAATAGCAAGAGTTGTAAACATAACAAGTAATATACAAACATAAGCCTAAAAACAACCAGCAGAAGGAATTTTAGATGTAGTTGAAATGGGTCTTTTAACACCCAAAGTGTATCTACGAGTGCAACTTATTTTACAGTGGAGGAATGATGAAGAGATGCACTACATTATATTCATCGAAAGAGTGATCATAGCAATAGTAATCTCAAGCTTGATGCAGCAACTTGATTCCCTTTTACTTGTCATGAGTGACTTCTTATCTAGAGAAACTTTTGTATGGTGTGGGAATAAGGAGCAAAAAACACTTACATGTATTTCAACTAGAAAGGTGAATGTCTTTGTTACCATTGATGTTGTTGAAGAGGGAATTGATGTGTGTAGTTGTAGCTGTGTCATTCATTTTGATTTGCCAAAAAACAGTACAGAGGATCTTTATTCAATCTTATGGACGTGCTCGTCAAAGTAACTCAAACTTTATCCTTCTCCTTGAGGGATATGGACGAATTATTTAAAACAACAGTTTGAAAATAGAAGCCCAACATATCAATAAATATCTCCCAGCTATTGGGGATATCATATCTACTTTAGCTAACAAAAATGGTCATGTGCCATATCATAACAACAAGCTAACTCATATTCTTTAGGATTCCCTGGGTAGACATGAAAAAACTCTTATGTTCATACAACTTAATCTAGATATTGAATCTTATTCTGAGATAAGAAGCACACTAAAATTTGCAAAACAAGTGGCTGGGGTTGAGCTAGGTATTGTACCAAGCAACAAGAAGACTAAGGAAATTAAAAATCTGAAGGAACAAATTGCGATCAGATAGGAAGGAGCCTTTAGACATGTCTCCTGAGCAGAGCAAGAGCTGGTACATTAACCTTATAAACATCCAAAATATGAAAGACTATATTCTTTTCCTTCCTAGCATGAGGGATGGTGATATCTATAGATTGTGAGATGGTCCGATGTGAAGATGAATCAGAAGAAGTTGTGAAGTTTTGTATGGTGGATCAAATTTTAGGGACTGCGATGGATCTACTTGTGAAACCATCAAAACCTGTAGTTAACTACCTGATAGAAATAACAGGAGTTACTGGTGAAGATCCCGGGGGCACAACCTAAAATGGCCTAGTCTCTCAAGTAAAGGCATGCAGAAAGGAGTTTGAGTTCTATTTGAAGTAGTCTCCAAGTCTAGTGTTCCATGCGTGTACCATCAAAGCAATGTTGTAAATAGTGTTAAAGAAAATATCAGGGAAGATATTGGAAAATATTGAAAACTTGAAAAAACTAAAATATGTTTGAATGTAGTCATTACGCAGTAGCAGATGAAGGTAAGGAGGAGCTACATTGGAAGGATGAAACTCTCGACGTTTCGAACCATACTCTGGGAGCTGCATTGGAAAGATAAAACTAAAATATTTAATTTTTTCATTTAAAAAATCTAAAGCAACACCTCCCTCTAGCCCTTTTTCGGGTAAAGGTAACAGTGAGCAACCCCTCGATGTCACAACTCACATCGATGACACCTCTACCATGTTCGTTCCCTATCTTTTGAATTTTTCAAGTTACCATAATGTAAGGCCATCAAATCATCTCTTGTCATTCTGACTATATAGAAGACTATATTGATTGCTACTCCATACACAGTACATACAATGAAACTTGATTGCAGTCTCATTCAAAATACCCTCTACATAGTCTTCTTTTTTGCAGGGACAAAATATTCTTCCTAGACCTAGTCCAAACAAGAATGACATTTGCAGTTGGAAGTTTACAACATTTTGTTATCCCAGAATTCTGTAATGTGAATGTTAGAAAGTTATCTATGATTCTATACAACTGTTATTCCAACTAAGATAATTTTTAGATACAAGCTGGAATCATATCCATCTTGAGGACTATCTCGTCATTTATGATCTTTCCTTTTATATCAGATAATATCCTTGGATTTTTTGTAAGAAAATATGTGGGTACTATCTGTTGTAAGAAAATAAAAATTCATGAAATGCCATCTGAAACATTTCAGGGCATTTCCCACACATGGTATGCATATCAGTGTTTTGGGGGTATGCATGGTCCAAACCCATGTTTCCTGCACCTTAGTTTTCATGGCTACAAATTAAACTTAGTTAAACCTTCAAATGAATTCTAATCTACAAAATGTCACATCCCCTCCCATCTATCCAATTCAAGGAAGGGAGCATGATGCCAATCTCTGGGGCTTTTACATAAACTCAGCTCGATTCATTAGATTCATACGAATTAAAACCAATGTGTGTAGATGCAGTTCAACAAACATGCACAACAAAAATAATGAAATCGTCCACACACATTTCATATGCATACATCATAACAATACAATCATCAAATTATAATGTTGCAGAAGTAAAACACATAGACAGAGAAACACTTATCTTTATGGTGAAATGGTCTCAAGCAACTAGTTATGTCGCTGCAACATTCCTACTTGTGTTCATCAATTCTCTCAACACAACTGCCACCCTCGAGCTAGGAATGATTCTTAGAAGGAAAAGGGGGCACTCAAACTCACACATAGCCAAGCAATCATTGCATCTAAGCTAAGACAGTCCACAGCTGGGTTTATTAGGCTAAATATGAGCCCTCTTCATCTTTGGATACTTGCATTGAAGCTCAAGCCAAAACAATGGATTGGGATAGGGAAATTTGACCACAGGGAAGAAAACGATTTCTCCCACTATCATATATATAAGTATTCAGCAGCAAAAACGGTCTCAATGTAACCCCAATTCGATTCCCCTACTTTCTCACTGGTATATAACACAAAAACGCCCTTCTCCCAGCTGAGAAACAAAGAAAAAACTAGAAAAACATGGCTGGAAAACGCCCAGGTAGCTGCCCACTCATGAGGGAGAGAAACTAGTTGATGGATAATGGTTTGGGGAGCAATTCATGGCTCTTTTCTTGCCCAAGAAGCAAAAACGTGATTTTCCATGAAGGGTGGCTTGCCCATACCCAAATTTGGACAGCCATACCTCCCATTCCCCAAGGCATTAACTACCTCAACCAACTCTTAGTAGAAATGAATGATAGGGTACAAAAGTCAACATGGGTAGTTGAGGGTTCATGGGTTCTCTCTTTGACATTTTTCTTGACTTGATTGGCTCAACAGTTTGAATGTTTTCCCTCCCAATTCATTGTAAAATCATGCCCCCATCTCTTGTTGCATTGCATAGCTAGTTGTGGGTATTTTATTAAAATGCATATTTACATGATATTTGAAATTCCAATGTGGCTGGCTAGCACGTAAACCATATGCATCACTAAATTGATGGCGGGGCCTTGGCCTTGAGCTCCTCACCATGATTTTATAACAATACATCATTTACATTTGAATGTAATGGGATCAAAATGGGGACATTACACAAAAGCTTACATTAACCAGTTGTTACAGCATAATTTTCCACCTTGTGAGCATCAGCATTGATTGGCCTTCAGTACTCATTTTATAGACTCAGATCCATTATTTTCCCTTCAGGAACCAAGTTTCCCTATTTTTCTTCCTATACGCTTGTTGTTCCTTTATAGCCAGCGTACACTCAGGCTGCACCTAATTAGCCCATGTACATTGATTTACATGGTAAAAACAATATAAAATTTACTTTTTACTCCCAAAAAGCGGTCTTAGGGTGACCTTTGGCCCTCCATATACCCCGAAACAACTCAATTCAACCTTTCACATACCTTTGGAAGGCTATATATTGAGCTCTTATGGTGTATGGAACGGAGAAGAAAGAGAGAGCAACATAACTCTAGTGGATTTTTGTTGTGACTTGAGTCTACACTCATTGATCCTTGTTGTTGTGAACTCCTTATGTTCACCTACCAAACTCCTTTCACAGTTTGAGTTTTCCGTTGCATGGGGGATTGAAGTGGTGGAGGCACAAGTGGAGAGACCTAGTTCTTGGTTCAGATTGGTTGCTGGCAAGAGGTCGTATCATGTACTTCTTGTTATTAATTAATGGGGATACTCATTTTCTCGTCCAATAGATATTGTGAATGTTGTATAAATTACAATGGGTTACATTTGCTTATGATATCACGGATCACGTTATTGATTATGCTAATATCTTTCACATATTATATGAACTTGCTTGTATTTTTTGTTGAGACTAAACTGTAGGTTCGAGTGTAGATTGGAAAGCTCAACAAGGATCTAATTTGAACATCCAGTTGAAGGTTGGTTTTATTCTCCATATATTGTCATTTTCATTATAATAGAATTGCATTGGGAATTGATTTATTTTCTGGTAGGCATCTGTCTGTTGTGGTCTTCCCCGAGCCATAGGAAGTTTTTCTCCGTAACACCAGTTGTTGGGAATCCTTCCCAGTCGAGGAAAATATCGATAATTCGAACATGGATGTTTTTGAGTGTAGTACACAACTATGCCCCCCCAACTATTCTCTCCATCAAACCATTTGTACGCAGGGCATGTGCATAAATTCCAGCATGTCAACTCTAAAACCTATTTCAGCTTGAAATTTTTTCCTCAACTACACAGATTTCTTCAGCATGATTACTTGAGCCAAATACTCAAAAGTTAAAGGAGAGGTTATATGTTAAGGTGATACCTTTTTGGGTTAAACTTGCATTCTGGAGCAATAATTTCCTCCCAAGATAATTCCAACAATTAAGGGCCAATTTACAGAGACCCATATCCCCAATTCAATTAGGTGAAAATTGTCCTAGGGAATAAATTATGGTAACCAAGTATAAACTTATTAAAGTAGATCGGCAGGTAATTTAAAAGTGAACAAAAAGGGAAATAATTTAGTAAGATTTAATTTGACTTGTCTTAATTGAATGGCCAGCCAAAGGTTTGCAAAAGTCCTACTTAGTCAACTGAACTTCTTCTAATTCTACAAGATATTGGAAATTGCCCTAACTATAATACAACTACATAGACAACGAGTGGTGTAGTGTCTTTCAGTTGATGGTGCCATATTAGTCAACCAACTCTAGCAACGAGACTCCCTATGCCATTTGCATGGAGATTTTCTTTGTTAAAAGAGATGACCATTGTTTTCTAAATTCACAACATTACTTTCCCATCTTAGGTGAAGATCAGGGAAATGATCTTCTGTCTAATGCTTTCCATAACATATGATACCCATCTGTTGCATGTTTATTTTTCCGTTTGCATGCATGTGATTGTTTAATGTCTTTTTCCTCTTTGTGCAATCCTCTCACTCCTAATCAAACTGTGTTACTTTAAAAGCAATTCACAATTCTAACTATAATGCCAAGAAAACCAACAAGAAACCAAAAGCTACCAAGCATGCAAATAAATAGATTCATAATTCAGGGAAGACAAAACCAGGTTAGACAATACATACCTACCAATATTTATGTACACATTTTGATAAGCAGAATGTAGAAAGAAAGAAAAAAAGAAGTTTATTAATGTCCACAAATGACTAAAATAGCTCAATGTGACTAGAAAGCAATGGTAATGTGGGAGTGTTGACTCTAAATGCACAAATAACTACAAATAAAGATAAAAAATAGAGAAATGATGAATTATCCAAATAAAAAAAAGTCAAATACCTATCACCTTTTTCCAAATTTGACCCTTTTGCCCATACAAAAATGCAGATAATACTCCCAGCATAGCCCCTGCATATTCTGCTAATACTGTCCTAAAAATTGTGACAATACATTGTTATGTTAAAGTTTTGAAAACAAATTGCTATGTTAAAGTTTTGAAAACAAATTGCTACGTTAAAGTCTTCTAAAACAACCCATTATATAGAAAATGGGGTATGTCAAATTTACAATTAGCAACGAAGAGAGTCACGAGATTTAAAAGGAAAAGTGAGAATAAGCTTTGTACAGACACTTCTTGCACTTAATCAGCAAGGACAAATTTCAAGGATAAAAATTACTGAGAGTCTTTTGTTAGTAAGATACGTACACTTTATATGTGTGGTTACTATCTGTTGATGAGGTGATGTTTATATTCATGGTTGAAAAAATCGTGAGAATGCATAAATTATCACACTAATATTTGCAATATAACATAAAATGTGCATATTATGTAATGAAATTAATACTAATGTTTTAAATTGATTATTTCTTGTTGTTTGCAGAAAAATGGTGAAGATGACTCAGATGATCTAGATTATGTTGTCACTGATGTACCAGAGAAAGATATTACTGATAATGATGCAAATGGATCAGATGAAAATGATGATGAATATGATGTTGGGATAGATGAGGATGATGATGAGGATGATGATGATAATGGTGGTGATAATGATGATGATGGTAGCCATTGATGTTGTTATTGAGATTGTGGATGTTTATTGCTTTCTCAATGCTACTATACATGTATTCTTATTTTTGATTTGTATGGTGGATTTATGTTGACATATAAACTTTTATTATCCTTGATCATTTTGACATTTCTAGATATGGATATTAAAAAAGATATTTCTTGTGATATTTGTATTTTTACTATATATATCATTCACTTGTTCTTTTAACCTTTAATGTGATGATCTCTGTATGATATGTTATTGATGTGATGATGTTTTATAATTTCATTTATTTTGATGAAAGATAATGGTGATGTTATCATTATTATATTGTAAATTTATCTATATTGGAAATTGTTGATGATCTTTTCATGGAAAATTAATATATATGATGATGTTACTACATTGTATAAATGTTGTCTGTTTGTGTTAAATTTTCTTCACAAATGTTATGCAATTAATTTCAATAATGGTATCTACAAATAATTTGAATGTTTAATTATGTTTTTCAAAATTATGAAGTAAATGATATATGAGAACTATTGAAATTAATGAAATAATTATAATAATTTGATATAATAAATATATTAGCACCCAATTGGATATAGTTGTAGGTGTTAAATAGCAAGCCTAATGTGGTGCTAGTAAGGAAGCAAAATAGGAAGCAAAACTAGGAGATAAAATGGAAGCCCACTATGTCATAGATCTAGAAGAAACATTGGATGCAATACCTAGCGCTAAGTTGGAAGTCATTTCTGATGCTATTTTGGATACTAAAGTAGAAGCCAAACAAGAAGCTAAACTAGTGGCCAACAAAGAAGCAAAATTAGATGCTTAATGAGAAGCTAAATGTGGTGTTCACAAGGAAGCAAAACAAGAAGAAATTCAAAGAGCTAAATGGGAAGCAAAATGTGGGGCTACTGTGGGAGTAAAAATGGACCCTAAATTGGTAGCAAAACATGGTGCTAATGTTGACATAAATAGAGATGCAAAACTAGGCATTAAAAATGATGCAACACTTGACATAAATGAGGAAGCCAAACACGGCATTGATATGGTAGAAAATTAAGATGTTACTTTGGATGCAAAACATGGCGCTACATATGAAGAAAAATATGGTGCAACAATAGAAGAAAAAATTGGCACCATTTTGGTAGCAAAAGACGATGCAAAAAGGAAGCAAAAATTGGTGCAAAATTAAAAGCGAAAATTGGTGCATATCGGAAGTAAAACATGGTGCAAAATGGGATGCTAAAGTGGTAGCACATATGGATGTAATATTGGATGCTAATTTGGATGCAAATATGGCATGGATGTAGATGCAAACATAAATGCTAATATGACGCTTTTAAAGATGCAAATAGGGCGCTAATGTGGAAGTCATTTAGGAAGTAAAAGAGGATGATCTCTAGGAAGCAAAATAAGATGTTATTTAGGAAGCAAACCTCGACGTCATTTAGGAAGCAAAATTGGACGCTATTTTGGAAGCTAAAAAATGGGTGCTACTTTAGACATCAGAAAGGATGCTATTTGGGAAGCAAAAAAAGACGCTATTTTAGAGTCTTTAAGTTTTTTCCATGACGCATCCCATTTAGCGTCTAGTTCGACCACTCAATGATAAAAAAATTCGCACTAGAAAGGGACGCTATATGGGCCGCTAATTCCAGGATTTGTTGTAGTGTACCCCCCCTCCCTCTAGTCAAACTAATTTCCAAAAACACTATTTTTAATTAAATTTGTGTCGAAGAAATTTTGTTTATCACTAATCCTAGTTGCTACATTACAGTGGTATCATAGCAATTTCCTTGGCTCAGCCTATGGAAAGTAAATCTCATATGAAGAAATATCTCAGAACTATTTTCAAGTTGTAGCTATAAAACTAGTTACAGTCATGGAAGATGAAGGCTTTGCATTATACGAGGAAGAACAAATCACTTACTTTGATGGAGGCCTACCAAGAGATGATTATGGTTACACTTGTGACTAGATGTACATAGATCAATGGGATGAACCAACGATGTCTAATCCTAATAAGGAGTTAGCAAAGAGGATATCTACATGTTAAAATTTGCCATGCCACTACCAGGAGTATCTGGCTCTGAGAGAAGAGATTCATAAATCAATTTCCTTCAAAGATTATTTTTATTGCAGATTTGGATTTGAGATCAAGGATGAATATTTGGATTTAATAGAGATCAAAAATCCACCCATAGAGGAAACAAGTTGTTCCACCTCTGTGAGCAAAGAAGAAGAAAGAGGAATCAAAAGTGAAGCTTCATTGGAGCCATCTGCACATGGTTTCTTTTGGAGATTATTTGGGTTTTATCCAAGGAGAGACTCCAAAGGTATTGATATGAAGGAAAAGAAGGGGAAATATACATACATTCATGTGGAGAAGCAAGAGGAAAGTACAAATCAGCCATCCACAATCCTTGAGGAGTATTGAACTACCTAGATCCATTGGTAGTGAAGAAAGATCTATGGTTCTTGAAGAGGAAGCCAAGTACAAAATTATTAATGATGAGGGTTGTGCATCATACAATGAAACCCCCAATTGTATTTATGATGATAATTCAAAGACATTGAACATGGATGAAATAGAAACTACTGATAGCTTCTCTAGTACCTGTGGAACATCTACTTGTGGATGTTCAAATTTTTTTGGAGTACCTACTGATGGGTGCTCACATATCTATCTTGGTGACATAGAGATCAGATTTGAAGACGTTTTTGCAATCCAAAGTATCATTGATCATGATGATGGAGTTCTTGCAATAGTGGAAGCAAACCAAAGATCAATTTCACCTTCACCACTTGAATTTTATGAGGGTGATCCAATGAAGTTTGAAGAAGAAAAGGTTATGTCTCATGAAATTTTCTACTTTGATAAAGTTGCTGTAAATATATTTCCCTCTGAGCATGAAGATGATGAATTTGCATCCATTGATGAGGATAAAGAAGTAACTTCACCATCACCACATAAGCTTCATGAAGTTAATCCAAGGAAAATTGAAGAAGAGGATGTTGACCTTCATGAACCATCCTGCCTTGAAGGGACATTAAACATGAACACATTGAATATCAATGAGACCCTTGACATTCTCAATGTCACTCATGCTTTAGTGTCATGATATTGTTTGAGAGATACATCAATGGAAAATCCACTTTCCATTGAAGACATGGAGAAGACTCAAAAGTCAGTGACAAACATCAAACGTAAATTTTCACAATTGCTTTCTAATAGATATTATTTGTTTGATCTTTCAGGATTGTATCATGATGCAGTATTGAAGAATTAAGAAGAGCTTGAAAAGCTCTCATATGAATTGGAATCCATTCAAGATTCTTTGAGAAGTTCTCAAACAACTCTCTTGGAATCTCATGTACAAGTAGAGAAACTTCAGCAAGAGTTTCTATGATCTCATATTCCCTCCTATGTTCCAATCATCCATTCCCTTTTGGTTGATGATTTTCAAATTTCTATGGAGGAATATCATGTGATGGTGGAACATTAGGAGCATGCTGATTTGAATATGCTTTCGATAGCTGACATCAAACAAGAAGTTAACCAAGAACTTGCCTTATCTCAAAGAGATTATGAGTTACCTCATGATGAGAGATGCATAATTTTGGAGGAGACACATGGTCTCACATTTGATGGATCATCCCATGATGATGAGGTACATAGATCCACATGTTTGGTGCATAATTGTTGCAAAGAGCTGATTAATTCTCTTTCACCCCACACTTCTATTCTAGTCACATCACTTGAAGATGAGAATTATGTGAAAGAATTTTTCTTGATAGTACCCCAAGAGGAGCAGCAGGCTCCGACAGTCATTCTAGATGACTTGATGATCAGTCCATGGGGTTCGGAAAAGGCTCATATTCCTCCCAACAACCATGATCTTGATTTCATATCCTTGGAATCAAGTAGCAGAGAGTTATGTCCATCTATGGATATATGCACCACAAAGTTGAAGACTGACTTTGATATGTTTTGTGATCAGAAGCATAGGTACATATTGCTTCCATTAGATACCATCCATCCTCACATGGATTGGGTGGAAGATTAAATGTTCCATAAGGAGTCTCCTTGTAGAAAAATTTATGCACATGGTAGGTGGAAGACAACTAAAAAAACAACTTGCAAAATGAAGTTGGTGAGCTATTGGAGATATGCACTTGGAGAAGCCACAAGCTCCTTACTTGGACATGATTTGGTGTGTTTGGTCAAACATTTATTGGATGAGTAAATACTTGATGAAGGTATGAAGCACATGTTATTTCCACTTGAGTGGAACCAGTGGTAGACAGTTGAGCGATTGGGATAGTACATGTTTGTCTTTTGGATCCTATGGTAGAGAGTTGAGCCATGAGATTACTTCATGGGAGATATATACCCGTATGGGTATTGGTTCTACTTGTACTTGTGGTTTTTCACTGTATTCATCATATTTTACTTGGTAGTAGTTGATGAGGCATTTTTGGTGTTTGTATGATTCCTATCTTTCTCATGATTGGATAAGGGACTTCCACCCTTGTCATTTGAGCTACAATGATGTCATTTTTTATCCTTGTGTGCATTAGGCATATGAGAACTTTCTTATTGGAGTGGAAAGAATTGATGAGGTGTGGCCTCACTCTTTGGAGTCATATTTGGTGGTGCATAGTCTTTCCTTGATTGGGTCCTACCATGGAGAGTTGTATATCTTGATTGAGGGGCCCTCAAAGTTTCAGGGTTGCATTGGAAAGGATTATTTTCCAATGTGGTGGTATGATGTTTTCATCCTTCCTAGAATTTCATATGATGATGATTTTTTCTTGCTACTAATGTTTGGTGAGATGCAGTATGATCAGTGGGATCCTAGTATTCCATGGGATTACAATTTTTCACGCATGACACTACTACTTGGAAACTTGCAGTTGAAGCAGTGGGATCCAGGCATTCTTTTTCCTGATAGCTTTTGTTGGATGGTATTCTGATCCATGGGAGTGTCATACAAGCAATGGTATCCTAGCATTGCTTGTATTTGGAGTAGTTGTTTTAATGTTGGCATGATGGAGCAAGACAACCCTCTTTTACATCAGTTCATCTATGTTGCACTTGGTTTCAGTTCCCTACATGGGGAACACCTCTGTGGATGGACTTATAGTTTTCATAGTAGTGGTATCTTTTCATTTCTGATGTTTATATGGGATCTTGGAACACTTTCCAGTTGATTCACTTGGATAAAACTAGGCATGTTTAGTTACATATGTAGTGGACATTTTCTTTGGAGAGATGATTATGATCAGAGTAGTGCGGCAAAATCATGATGGACCTCTTGGGATATTTTTCTTGAGGAGAAGAAAATTTATGGGAAGGAGGACTATCATGTCCCAAAATTTTGACAAGGTCTATGTCAATAGGTCATAAGCATTAAAATATTTAATAATGATTCCAATAGTAGTAGGAAAAGAATTAAATTATTCCAAGGGATATGCACTTTGGAATAATTAATTAGTTGGTTTGAGTAATTTTATTTATAATTACTAATATTTCGATTAGAAATAATGAGCCGCAAGCTAAGGAGGGAGAATTAGAGACAAAAATTTTACCAAGGAAGATGGAAATTCCTAAAAATGGTCAAAACCATGCTAAAAGCAGCAAATCAAGATAAAATCAGGAAAATCAGGATAAAGCAGGAAAATCAGGATAAAGCAGGAAAGGAGGATAAAGAAGGAAATGGGATAAAGTAGGAAATAAATACAAAGCTAATCCAAAAGAAGGAAATTCCAATCCAACTCATGAGTGTCCACTAGTGGAGGTGACCTTCTCTCATAGGTAGAGATGACTTAGCCAACAGGTCATTCATTTTATAAAAGAAATAGTGAGAGATATATTCACAAATTTTGGCTTATTTTGTTTATGAATTTGAGAGAAATTGAGCTTCTCATGATTGGAGAGATGTGCCTCTAATATCAATTGGGTGATGTGCCCCAATTTTTACAACTCTACTAAGTTATGTTCCAATTGAATATCCAGTTGAATACCATTGAAGACCATTAAAGTTTGATGTTGCTGAAGACTCTTTAATGCAGTTTTTAATGAATAAATCTATAGAAAAATTAGTGCATAGATGAATTTTTGAAGGAATCATAGTGAATCCTTCCAGCCAGAATTCCAATTCTTCTCTTCTTTGCTCTTCTATCTTCTCAAGAATGCTATGGCATCAAGATTTGATGAAGTGCCTGATTCTCATGGATATTATATGATGTAATAACAATAAATATTAATCTATGATATCATTCATTACATTTATTATTGCAAAAGTCTGATATTTTCTTCAATTTCTCCACCCCCTCTAGAATTGCCTATATTTTGACTAGTTTTCAGAATGCTTATGATAGATGAATGAGAATAGATCCAAATGAGCTCATTTCTATTCTTGATGTTAGATAACATGTTTTATGATCCAATACATTTATGAGAAGAGTAATTCGCGAGCCTTCCTTGCCTCTTTAGAAGCTCCTAAATTTTATTAGTTATTCAATCCTAGAATGCTATTTTACTCATATTTTTGTAAATATTTATCAGATATTTATTAAACTTGATGGATTTATATATGATTTTATATTGACTAATATTTTATTTTTATTATCCTCTCTGATTCATAAATACTCGTCCCTAGCTTCTAGTCATAGTTTAGACCAATACTAGTCTACATATACCAGGTTCCCAGAAACATTGGAGTAGAGTTCACCTGGGATGATATTGAAACATAAATGGTCCTAGTACTTTGTGCAGAGGTATTAAAATATATAATATCCTTCCATCCGTACAAATCCTTTGATCCTACCACCCCCCCCAAGTCAAACTAGCTTCCAAAAACATTATTTTTAATTAATTCTATCTAGAAGAAAGAGTCTGTATCACTAATCCAAGTTGGTACATTACACAATGTTATGTATGATGCAAAATCTAGCTGCAAACCAAATATCCTATCTCTAACCACCATCACTTTAGATTCTATCAATAGTATACAAAACACATTAATGGATGAGTCCACTTGTTCCAGAACCATGATGGAAGACATAAAAACTGTATCAACACAAGTAGATAACTTAGTTAGTGGGGACATGATTTTATACAAAGACGCTCAACCATTTGATAACAATAGTAATCCCACAAGGACTTCTCCAACAACAAAATGACATGGGAGTAATAATTAGGTTGTAAAGCTTTCTAGAAAACCTATAGATAAATATGTGTTTTGAATTTTGGATAAAGGTGTATGGTTTTCCCTTGCACCCAAAAAGATCCCCTTTGAATATATAATCTATGGCATCAAAGTTGGTGTGAAGCACCTCCAAGAGGATATAGATGAAGAGATATGACAAGAAGTCTCTCTAACTCTAACGCATGCAAAATATCCAAAAAGGAACACAAGCAAGAAAAAGATTGAAGCATTAAGGAAATTAAGAAGTGATGGCAACATTGTAACTCTCAAAAGAAATAAAGGACGATCTGTGGTAGGGATGGAGGCTTCTGATTATACAAAGAAAATGTTTGAGCATTTAAACTCGAGTGGTTACTACAAAAATCTAAGTAATAATCCTCTAAACAATATTATAAAGGACATGATTGAATCCATAAAAACTCCTCCATAGATGATTTTATGAAGAAAAAAAACTTATTTCGATTTGCCACCTTATTTCGAAAATTTGTGGCTTATCTAAGATACACAAGGATAATATTCCCCTAAGACCCATAATCAACACAATTGGGTCCCCTACCTACCTCCCATCTAAATACTTAGCTAATAAGTTGAAATTGGTAGGTATCATAGATTCCTATGTAACATACTCCACCTACTTTGTCAATAAATTTAAAAATCTTATACTAGACAACTCCAACATCCTTCTTAGTCTTGTCTTTATATCACTCTATACCATGATACCTATCAACGAAGTCGTGGAAGTGATTAAGAAATTACTGATTTGGAAACAACAAAATGGGTTGAAATCTGTATCAAGTCTACATTCTTTAGATTCCAAGGAACTTTGTAAGATCAAACATGTGGGGTTTCTGTGGGCTCAGCTCTATCACCAGTGGTGGCCAACCTTTACATGGAACGCTTTGAATCCAAATCCCTTAACTCCTCCCCCCTAAATCCTAACTTATGGGTAAGGTATGTTGACAAAACAGATGTAATGTGGCCACACTAAAAAGAGATCCTCCTTGAGTTTATGAACCATTTAAACTACTAGTCTCAACATATACAGTTCACTATGGAATTAGAAGAGAATAGTTCCATTCCATTCTTAGATTTCCTCATTTCCATAAAAGAATATGGTTCCCTATCTCACCAAGATTTCATAAAGAAGATCCATCCTGAGCTCTACATTCATGTTGGTTCACGCCATCACGCTTCCTGGAAAGATGGAGTAATAAAATCCCTAACTACTCGAGCTTTAAGAATAAATTCGATGATGAGCACCTTGATGAAGAGAAATGTCACCTTATTAATAGTTTCAGAGAAAAAGGTTATAATACATGACAAGTTAAGAGACATTTTCAAAAGGTTAATAGCACCATGGTTTCATGTGAACAAAATGAATCCCCCTCGACAAAACATAAGGTGATTCTCCTTTATGTTCATGGTACCTCTAAAACAATTGCTAGGATCCTAAGAAAGAGAAAGATCAACACTATTTTTCAACCTCCTAACATGATTAGAAGCCTTTTCAAGTCAATGAAAAACCCTATGGATCTAAAACTACAAAAAGGCGTAAATTGCATCCCTTTCTCCCACGGTCTATCCTACATTGGTGAAATAGGATGCTTTTTTCATGTTAGAATCAAAGAACATAAAGCTTCCCTTACGCACAATCGAATTAAAACCTAAACATTAGCTGATCACACTAAGAAAACTAAACGTCACATTTGTATTGATGATGAAAGTATTCTTTCTAAGGTAGATCACTTATCAAGACGTTGGGTGAGGGAGGGAATGGAAATCATGAATGATAATACTTGTCTCAACAAAGACGATGGCTTCAATCCTAATAAGACCTGGCTCTCTATTCTTTGTAACCTGCTTGGTAACAATTTCTCTTCAGTTTAGGGTTTGCGTGTTTGTTAGTTTTGTCATATTTCCTTCTTGTCTTTCAGTTTGTTTCCTTCCTCCTTTCTTCATAGATCCTCCTTTTTCTAAGTCTCAATCAAAAATTTTATTACTTCACATATTTTCATATCTTTCCTTCTTTTCTTTTCTTAATTTTGTGCCATCTCTTTTAAGTTTGTCTTTTTTTTGAGTCCATTTCTATTATTTTTAATTTTTTTTCCTTTTATTTCCTTCTTGAATTCATCTTAATAAATTTAACTTAAATTTTATTAATTTTTATGTAGATCACTTCGATAATTTCCTTTGCTTTTATATTTTTCTTCTTCCCTTTAAGTTCTCATGTCTTTTTTTTTTGTTTTGTCTTTTTTCCATTATTCTCTTTTTCTTATGTTTTGTTTTATATTCTTTTTCACTTACTTTTGTTTTCGTTTTCAACTTTTTCTTTTGTTTTATGGCCTTTTCTATCGATTCGTAATTCAATTTACTTTGTTTTTTTTTATCTTTAATTATTTTTCTTTTGTTTTTTGTTTCTTGATTTTTATTAATTTAAGTTTTTAGGTCAGTTTTTTATTTTTCTTTTATTTAAGTTGTGAGTCTCTATTTATCGTTTGTGTGATTTTCTTCGAGGATTTCTTTGCATATTCACAAGCTTGCTTTTCATTGTTATATTATTTATTTATTCTAATGATGGACCATGTATCACTAGTCTGAAACGTCGATAAAAAATCCTATGACATGGTGAATCCGGAAGTCTTTTAGATGTACTTTGATTATAATTATACAATATTTGTCTATTTCTAAATTACAAGAATCACTACAAGATTGGTAAATCTAGTGGATAATAAAGAAAGAGAAAGAGAAATAGTTAATAATCATGTTTTTTATAACTAATGGCCCATAATTACTCCAAAGGGTGAGCAATCATTGAGATGGTTGATGGTAGTAGTGACTTTAGTTGTGAGATCCGAGTTGAAGGGTTCAAACCCTAGGATGACCATGTAGACATGGATGTTAGCACTAGAGTTGTTTGAACAAAATTGGCTGAAATCTGTATCAGGTCTACTTTTGTTAGATTCCAAGGAACTTTGTAAGATCAGACATGTGGGGTTTCTATGGGCTCGGCTCTATCACTAGTGGTGGCCAACCTTTACATGGAACGCTTTGAATCCAAATCCCTTAACTCCTCCCCCCTAAATCCTAACTTATGGGTTAGGTATGTTAACAAAATAGATGTAATGTGGCCACACTAAAAATAGATCCTCCTTGAGTTTATGAACCATTTAAACTACTAGTCTCAACATATACAGTTCACTATGGAATTAGAAGAGAATAGTTCCATTCCATTCTTAGATTTCCTCATTTCCATAAAAGAATATGGTTCCCTATCCCACCAAGTTTTTATAAAGAATATCCATACTGAGCTCTACATTCATGTTGATTCACTCCATCACGCTTCCTGGAAAGTTGGAGTAATAAAATCCCTAACTACTTGAGCTTTAAGAATAAATTCGATGATGAGCACCTTGATGAAGAGAAATGTCACCTTAATAATAGTTTCAAAGAAGGAGGTTATAATACATGACAAGTTAAGAGACATTTTCAGAAGGTTAATAGCACCATGGTTCCATGTGAACAAAATGAATCCCCCTCAACAGAACATAAGGTGATTCTCCCTTATGTTCATGGTACCTCTAAAAAGATTGCTAGGATCCTAAGAAAGAGAAAGATCAATACTATTTTTCAACCTCCTAACATGATTAGAAACCTTTTCAAGTCAATGAAGAACCCTATGGATATGCAACTACAAAAAGGTGTAAATTGCATCACTTTGTCCCACGGTCTATCCTACATTGGTGAAATAGGATGCTTTTTTCAAGTTAGAATCAAGGAACATAAAGCTTCCCTTACCCACAATCTAGTTAAAACCTGGACATTAGCTGATCACACTACGAAAACTAAACGTCACATTTGTCTTGATGATGAAAGTATTCTTTCGAAGGTCGATCACTTATCAGGAGGTTGGGTGAGGGAGGGAATGGAAATCATGAATGATAATAATTGTCTCAACAAAGACGATGGCTTAAATCCTAATAAGGCTTGGCTCCCTATTCTTCGTAACCTGCCTGGTAACAGTTTCTCTTTAGTTTAGGGTTTGTATGTTTGTTAGTTTTGTCTTATTTCCTTCTTATCTTTCAATTTGTTTCCTTCCTCCTTTCTTCATAGATCCTCCTTTTTCTAAGTCTCAATCAAAAAGTTTATTACTTCACATATTTTCATATCTTTCCTTCTTTTCTTTTCTTAATTTTGTGCCATCTCTTTTAAGTTTGTCTTTTTTTTGAGTCCATTTCTATTATTTTTAATTTTTTTTCCTTTTATTTCCTTCTTGAATTCATCTTAATATATTTAACTTACATTTTATTTAACTTTATGTAGATCTCTTGTAGATCACTTAGATAATTTCCTTTGCTTTTATATTTTTCTTCTTCCTTTAAGTTCTCATGTCTTTTTTTTCTTAGTCTTTATTCGAGTATTCTCTTTTTCTTATGTTTTGTTTTATATTCTTTTTCATTTATTTTTGTTTTTGTTTTCGACTTTTTCTTTTGTTTTATGGCCTCTTGTATTTATTCATAATTCATTTTACTTTGTTTTTTTATGTTTTCTTTATCTTTAATTATTTTTCTTTTGTTTTCGGTTTCTTGATTTTTATTAATTTAAGTTTTTAAGTGAGTTTTTTCTTTTTCTTTTTATTTAAGTTGTGAGTCTCTATTTATCATTTCTGTGATTTTCTTCGAGGATTTCTTTGCATATTCATAAGCTTGCTTTTCATTGTTATATTATTTATTTATTCTAATGATGGACCACGTATCACCAGTCTGAAACGTCAATAAAAAATCCTATGACATAGTGAATCTGGAAGTCTTTTAGATGTACTTTGATTATAATTATGTAATATTTGTCATTTTTTAAATTAATGGAAACCATTACAAGAATCACTACAAGATTGGTAAATGTAGTGGATAATAAAGAAAGAGAAAGAGAAATAGTTAATAATCATGTTTTTTATAACTAATGGCCCATAATTACTCCAAAGGGTGAGCAATCATTGAGATGGTTGATGGTAGTAATGACTTTAGTTGTGAGATCCAAGGAGTTTAAGGGTTCAATCCCTAGGATGACCATGTAGACTTGGATGTTAGCAATAGATTCGTTTGTCCATTTACTTGTGTGATATAACATGGGTATGCTTTTCAAGCCCTTAGGAAGACATTTATGGTGGTGACATAAACTTGTTGTTGAAGCCAATCAATACTTTCTACCTGTCTTGGAGATGATAGGGTTCATGAGGAAACCCTAGGATTTAAATGCTAGGATCATGAAGATATCACATGAGAAGATAGGGGGAAGAGAGACATCTTGGATTTTCTTGGACAGATTTATCTTGTGTGATGTTAGGGATTTATCTTATGTGATGTAGGGATTTCTCTCGTCACAATGACAGTTTGTGTTATACATGTAAACCCTGGGAAAGAACATGGTGCTAAAAATGACAATATTTCTTATGGATCTTATTGTAGCATTAGGGTCTCTACCCTTGTAGAAGACATCGAAAGTGGAGAAAACACCTTTCATGATTTTGGAGCCTTGTTCTTTTGGGATGATTCATGGGCACCTTGGTGCTTGAAATGATGCAAGAGTGCAAAAGTCGAAAACGTGGGGTTGGAGCATTCAAACCGTAGGATAAACATGTAGACTCTGATTTTAGCACTAGCCTAGTTGTCTTGCCATGTACTTCTATGATATAACAAAGCCAAGGTTTGTGATCACTAAAGAAGACATTTACACTAGTGTGGAGAGCTTGAGTGATACAGGCTTTATGGCACCATGCACTCACAGGTAAAACATAAATCCAATTGATCCATGTTCAACTCATTCACTCTCTTGCTCTTATTTTAGACATGATGCCCTATTTTTGACCTAATTTGGCACTTTCTCAAAATTACTTGAAATTTATAGGTTTGTTAACCACCATTATAGAAACAAGTTTGATGCGCGTACATCCTTGTATTGTACATCACTTCATGTGGGGTTGCTTGTTCGTTACTTGTTTGCACACATGTCCTTATTTTCTGTTAGCCCCTCTCACCTACTTGTCTATGTAAGGGAGGAGAGAGCTCTTGTATCCATTATCATCATTGTACTCCCCCTTTGTAAACCCACAGAAAGATGGTCTTGAAAGTGGGGAGAGCTTGAATGACATAAGCTTGATGTTGAATCCAATGAGGAATTTCTACCTGTCTTGGAGAGGATAGGTTTCATTAGGAAACCCCAGGAGTTAGATGCTAAGTATCATGAAGATACCATGAGAGAAAATAATGGGAAAGAGAGACATCTTGGTTAAATATGAAATGAATTAAGGGAGTGTGTGGCACCATTTTTAGGGTGTCATTTCTTACCCTAGTGAAAATATTTAAAAATTCTCATAAACCTTATAAGGATCATATTTTGGGAAATGGTGAGAGAGTAATCGGGGAATAAAGGAAAAGGAGGCTATGCATGAAGTAAGGAGGGGGTGGTTATGGATTACTGGGAAGGAGGCCATATGGAGAAGTGCTCAACCTAGTATTCGAGGTCATTCATATTCAAAAAATAGAAGATTCTCTGTGAAGATGGAGAGGCATTGATAAAAAATAGGTGTGAAGGAGGAGACCAAAAAATGAAAAGGGCCATGTAGAAACAAGGTTACATGGAGAAAGATAGGAAAGGTAGAAAGAAGAAAAGAGCAAGCCCTACCTATGGAGATCATAGAAACCAAAACGGAAGAGGATGTGCATGAGAAGAGAAGATCACGTGGAAGGATGGAAGGGAGAAGATGAAGTTAAAAAAATTGCAAGGTAGAAAAAGAGAAAGAAGAACGTAGCTTACTAGATTCAAACAACTTGGTAATAAAGAAGAACAAGTATATGAAGAATATAGAAGAGAAGATAAAATAAAATTAAGCTAGAGTAAGAAGGAGAGAAGAATTTGCAACAAAGGAAATTAGTTGCAATTTTAGGTAAAAAGATGGTTTTAAAAATTTATCGAGGGAAGTGAATTGGAAATTAGTTGCAACTTGAGGTAAGAAGATGATTTTAAAAATTTATTGAGGGAAGTGAATTGTAATGCTTCGCTGGATCATATGTCAACATGTTTGGAATTTTTTTATGAGGAAATAAATGAAGGGTATGAGTATCGAATTGTAATTTAGGATGAAAATAGCCCTTTGAGACTTTTGTAATTATAAATTTGTACATTTTCTATGAATCAACTAAAAGGTTCATTGAGCCTATAATTTAAATACAAGACTTTTGGGTAACAATTCCCGTATTTAAATTGTTCTATGTAAATAGCCTATTGATCCTATATGTATGTTTAAATCATTCTAGATCCAAATCCTAGGATCTATCAAGTGTCGAGAGGGATCAAATCTCTCGAGGTGCAAACCTCTCCTCAAAAAGCTCCTTGAGTGAAAACATAATATTTATTACTTTTTTCTTTGTATTATTCTTTTTTTATAGCCAACATGTTAGGAACAAATGCTACTTTTACTTTGTATTATTCCTTTTTGTTTATAGCCGACATAATATTTATTACTTTTTACTTTGTATTATTATTTTTTTGTTTATGGCCGACAATATGGACAAACATGGACAAACATTACAAGATCTCCCTCATACTGGGCTGTAGAGCGCCTCTCGGCGCAATTATAGCCTATTATGCTCTATGTTACTATTAATATGTGTATTGTTGAAATTCTTATTGTAGGTATAGCAAGCTTGAGAGTTCAGAAGGACTGTGTAATTGAACATCTACACGGACAGATGCATCCGATGCTCATTGAAATTCCATGTACTAACAAGGCTTGCAATTAAAGATTTGTTTTTGCCAACCTTGAAGCACAAATCCGTCAAAATTAAGGTTCACGAAAAACCTAAGGAAAATATTAACAAAGCACTAACAACCTTTCACATATTTGAAAGAAAATAGTAACTTGGGACAAATCTTAAAAGACAAAAGTTTCTACACCACTTTACAACAATTTTCAATAGATAATGCTCAAATTTATAGAATCACTATAAATATGGGTGAAAATCAGTATTAAAAAGGAAACATCGAGTCGAAAAAAATATCTATATTTTTATTGGTCAAAGATGGAGATTACAACAAATTACAACCATTCCTCAGACTTAAATTGATTATACCTCTATGAACTTACATGACTTATTTAAATTTATAATACTTCTTACACAGTTACATAAAACTAATCAATTAATTTTACCCTTATCTATATTTTAACTTCGGTTATTTATTCTCAACCAAAGCCAGAATATTAGGAGTATAAAAGATGCTTCACACGAATTGGTTGTTATAGGTTTCTAACATTTTCATGTAACTTTGCTTGAGTAAGGCCGCAAAATCAAACTTCAAGGAAAATAATTTCATCTTGAGGTACTGACAGTTCTTACGCAAATGCAGAAAACGTAGTAATGCACATTCCCATTGCGATGCGAAAAATACAAACAGATATTTGCAAAAAAGATGGCTTAAATTACACAACCCTTCATGTTTGAGCCAAAAAAATGCCCATTGCGAACAGAAACTATGAACACCAGATCATAACGTAGCATAGGAGGCATGAGCAGCAGTTTGATGATGCTCTTTCAATAAGTTTTTTCACCACCTTTGTAAGCTTTAGTATATTGAATTTGGTGTAGTTTTAGAATTGATCGAATCGTGCTTTCTATATATATATGAGAAAAGAAGATAGTAGCAGAGAAGTTGCAAAGATAAGAGAACAGTTCCAAAGAGATGTAGATAACAAAAACAACATGATTTTGCATTTGTATGAGCGACACAGCAGCACCCCAAATATGTCTGGCTGTTTGAAATCAAACTCCGAAACCAAGTGTTTATCCCTGTAAAATATGATTGAGACCTGCCCGGCCAGGAACCCACTGTGTCTCGACCTAGAGAAGAATCGACCTGGTCTCCACGAATCGAACCTCCTAAGTTCAGGATATTCCAAGCTATCGATTCAAGGATGAAATATACTGCAAGACTCGGAGGGATGACAGAATTGTAGCCGACCAGAAGCCTGCAAAAATAAAAACATAGTAAATACTAACTCAAATCCAAAAGTCTTATTAAAATTCAAATTCATACATGTTGAAACATTCAATTCACGATGCATGTTAATTGGATTTGAATGTCTAGAGATATTGTTGTTAGTGGAAAGATTACTTTTTAGTTTAAGAAGGAATTGTGCAACGAAGTGACAGGGAAATAACAAAATTAACTACGCTTTTTCTAACCATGTCAATAGCTGGAGAATCAAGTCTTTCCATTCCTACCCATTCCAATCGGTTTTGAACATAACATACCTGCCACGTTACAACAAACAATCAAAAACTTGTAAGGCTCCATTTCTCATACATTTGATGAAAACTAGCTCTTCAAACTCATTATAGAACAAATTCATCACCTATCACTTCAAACTCATTATAGAACAAATTCATCACTTAAATGATGAGAAGCAAGACGATTTAGCGAGCTGGAATATCCTAGATAGGTGGGAACAGTAAATTGAAAAAGGAGAATGCGGAGAATCCGAACAAGTCTAGTGACGAATTTGCAGAATAACCAGGGGTTGGGGTTGGCGTTGGCATTTAGTAACACGGAAATACCTCTTCTTTCAATGCCTGCTAACAAGTATTGGATACACATTCCGATCACATTCCAATAGGGTGAGCACAGCGCTGAGATCCCCATTCTTCGGAGAGCTCTGGAGCACCATTCCAGCTTTATATAATTGACAGTATCTCAGTTGGCTATGTGGTGTTCATAAAAATGGTGTGGTGTTCATGAAAATGGTGTTCTCGGACACATCAAATATATGACCTGTTTGGTTCACTAAAATGAGGGGTATGGGATGAAGCAAGCCGATTCAGTGATGGTCACGGAAATGGCATGCTTGGCCCACCCGATCGGACAATCATGCTTTTGGCATCGGTGCTTTAATTTTTTTACAAAATTAAGGGAACATTTTCACATATGATTAATTTTGAAAATAATATTATATTTTGAAAATTATAATATGTTTAAATTTAAAACACATTATAATTTCCAGATAACATTCAAAAAGCTTTTTACTATCTTCATGATAAGGGTCTAACTATACCCCTAATGTCAATGGTAGGAATGCTACAAATCTTCGAGGAATTTCATATACTTCTCGCAATCACAAACAACTTTGATACATTAACAAGAGAAAGCTGAGTTGCAGCATATCTTTACCAAAAGAATGTTACAGCAAGAAAAGATAAGGCATCATTGATGATTAGGAAATTATGAAATAATGCTCATACATTATGTTTTTTAAAGAAGGTGGTTCGCCATTTGTTAGAGGGCTAGTCCACCTGGGAAATGGTCACCACCTGTTATTCTAGAGAATCAAGGTGGCATGAATTACAATCATTACAATATGGGCTCAACAAGAGCAATATGTCACTTACAAGAATTGATATTTTTTTATTATACTCATCTTTGACCAATAATAAAAAATATCAAAATATAAAAAAAAATCAATTTTTCAATTTTTAGTAATTGTTAAAAAAAGACAAAGCAGCTAGGATGGGAAAAGTCGGGGCAATATCAAATAGGTGTCCGACAAAAGCATCAGATCTTAGCTAGATAAGCTGTGCGGCCGTATCCAATAACAGCGTGACTGAAGGATCGAAGGTATATGAGATAAGAGCTGGTCTGCTATTATCTCAGAGGAAACGTCTCTGAATCCACATTGAAATCGAAGTTGAAGTCGAAGTCCAAAACCGTTTACTTGAATGCAATTATAGACATTGATCTATACAAGTATGAGCCATCCGACTTACCAACGAGGGCATGTTTCCAGGGTGGGGATCAATAGTGGTTTTTCTTTATGGAGGAGAATAGGAAGAAATACTCCAATGGATCGCAGAAGAACCGGGCTATAGAAGGAGGGTACTGGAAAACAATCGGTAGAGACCACCCGATTTTTTCGAGAAGGGTGCTTGTGGGGATGAAGAAGACCATAGTGTTCCACAAAGGGCGGTCCCCTCATGCAGCGCGTATGAATTGGTTCATGCACGATTACAGGGCTTGTCAATGATGAGGCTGGAGAGTCTTCTCACTCCATTAAACTATGCAACCTTGCAAAGCGATGGTTGGCCTGATTAACGCAGATTCATTTACATCCTCACATAGATTTCCTTACATCCTTTGCGTAAATATGTTGTACAATCTAATTAGCGCTCTCCATGGAAGTCATACGCTAAAGGAAGATTGCTCATTAGAAGATATGCATGTAAAGATAGCTCACAAGAACATAAATCTGGAATTCCTAAAAAGATGCAGAAATTCAAACATCGTTCTTAGGTTTGATACAATCAAGCACCATCTCAATCAAAAAATAAATAACGACCTATTCATAGCATTGAGTATGTCTATTGTTATGACTACATAAAAAAATGCTTGGAATATGCTTGTGGGTAAGTACCAACAAGAGGCTATTTTGTTTCCTCCCTAAGACAGAGGGCTTTTCCTTTGAAAATGAAAATGGGCCATACTGCTCTGGTTTCCCGAATGGTGGAATACTATAGGGTGAAACATTGTACAGTAGTACAGAGAATGTTGAGAATGAAACAAGAAAAAAATTACATTATGTGCAGATTGTAGGTCATTCATCAAATACGCTAACAAATTCTTTGAATCTCGTATGGAATGATACAAAATTACAGGAGGATTGCAATTAATTTAACCAATTAAAATTATTTACCTAACCATCTAATGTTCCTTTCAGGGCTCAAAGGTTGAGACTCTAGAACAGGAACACCATGCTGAAGGTTGGAGGCAGAAATAAAACAAAGAGAATGCGGAATGAGGTACGGCTCTTCAATCTTTATTCATAAATGGAGATCAATTGATGTCATACAAACAATAATGTAATGTGTATTTAAACACTTATGGAAAACCCTAAAAACTCTAACCTAGCTTTTGCATGCATGCAAAGCATGCTGTTGCATTTATTAACTGAACTTCTAAATAGTAACTCAAGTAAAAGCTAAAGCTAACTGAAGTAATTACTATTTCTAACACTCCCTCTTAATTACTACTGCTGACTACTGCAGCTTTTACAATGCCTAAATTATTTCTATGAATTTCAAAAATATCTTTTGCCAATGGCTTTGTGAATATGTCAGCCAATTGGTCAATCGATTTACAATTCTCAACATGAACTTCACCATTGTTCACAAGCTCTCTTATGAAGTGATATCTAGTATCAATGTGCTTGCTTTTCTGGTGAAAAACATGGTTCTTGGATAGAGCGATTGCTGAGTTGTTGTCACAATAAACTATGGTTGGTCCTTCTTGTTTCTGTTGAAGACCTTCTAAAACTCTGCGTAACCAGACTGCTTGACATGTTGCTGATGTCGCTGCTACATACTCTGCTTCTACCGATGAAAGTGTCACAATGGGATGCTTCTTGGATGCCCATGAAATCACCCCTGATCCAAGATGAAAAACATGACCGGAAGTGCTCTTCCTGTCATCCAAACTTCCTGCAAAATCACTGTCAGTGAAACCTGTCAAAACATCATACTCCGTGCTTGAGTATAAAATTCCATAGCTTGAAGTCCCTGCAACATATCGTAAGATCCTTTTTCCAACTTGCCAATGCGAGTCTTTGGGAGACTCCATGAACCTTGAAATCAAGCTGACAACAAACATAATATCAGGTCTCGTAGCTGTGAGGTACATGAGACTTCCTACAAGTCTCTTATACAATGTTGGATCTACATTGGGACTGCAATCTTCTTTGCTCAACTTAGTACCTGTTGCCACTGGTGTAGGTGTTGTTTTGCAATTAGGCATTCTGAATCGCTTAAGAACTTCATTAGCATATTTATTTTGAGAGATAAATATACCCTTTTCTGACTGTTCTACTTCTAGACCAAGAAAGAACCTCATCAATCCAAGGTCTGTCATCTCAGACTCTTTCTTCATAGCTTCCTTGAACTCATCTACTGAGAGGTCACCTGTAAAAATCATATCATCAACATACAAACAAACTATTAAAATCTGTCCTTGTTGATTTACCTTTGTGTAAAGTGTTAGTTCGCTGCTGCTTCTGCTAAAACCATTTTTTATCATATAAGAATCAATTCTGCTATACCAAGCTCTTGGAGCTTGCTTGAGCCCATATAGAGCTTTCTTCAACTTGTAAACTTTGTCTTCATGTTCTTTTATTTCATACCCATGTGGTCGCTCCACATAAATTTCTTCTTTGAGAATTCCATTCAAGAATGTCGACTTGACATCCATCTGATACACTTTCCATTTATTCTGTGCTGCAATTGCTAGGACTTCTCTTGCTGTGTCCAATCTTGCCACTGGTGCAAAAGTTTCTCCAAAATCAATTCCTGGTTGTTGCGAGAAACCCTTTGCTACTAACCTTGCCTTGTACCTATCATTCTCACCTTTTTCATTGAGCTTGGTTTTATAAACCCACTTCACACCAATGGGTTTCTTATTCTTTGGCAGGTCAACTAGATCCCATGTATCATTTCTCTCAATGGAATCTATCTCTTCGTCCATAGCATTTACCCAATGCTCTTGTTTTACAGCCTCTTCATAAAACACAGGTTCACTAGCAATAAAAACATAATTGGTATTTGCATACAATTCATCATAAATATCTGTCAATCTTCTAGTCTTTTTATTACTGTGATCAGATTCATTACCTGACTGCGAACTTGATGCTTCACCTCGAACTGAGTTTCTAGGTGTTCTTTCTGGAGTATTTGCTACTGGTGAAGATGATACTGGATCTTGTTGTCCAATCAACTCCTTATCTTCTCCATCTTCTGGTTGGGGTATTGCAGCTCCCATACCCTTGTCTATGGTTCCATTCCATGACTCTTCCTCCTTGAACAAAACATCTCTACTGAGAATAACCTTTTTGGTAATAGGGTTATACAGCTTGTAGGCTTTAGTTTGTTCACCGTATCCAAGAAATATACATTTCTCACTTCTGTCGTCTAGCTTTTTTCTTAGCTGTTTAGGAACATGAGCATAAGCAACACAACCAAATACCATGAAATGAGAAACATTACAAGTCATACCTGACCATGCTTTCTCTAGTACTCTGTTCTTCACAATTTTGGTGGGAGATCTGTTCATCACATGAACAGCACAAGCGACTACGTCTCCCCAAAATTCATGGGACACATTTCTTCCTTTCAGCATGGTCCTTGCCATATTCATGATGGTTATGTTCTTACGTTCCGCAATACCGTTCTGTTGAGGAGTATATCTTGTAGTGAATTGCCTCTTGATTCCATGATGCTTGCAGTAATCATCAAATTCCTTTAATTCATACTCTCCCCCTCCATCATATCTCAATACTTTGAGTTGATAACCACTCTGTTTTTCAACCAAAGCCCTAAATTCCTTGAACTTGCCAAAAGTTTCAGCCTTCTGATGAAGGAAATACACCCATGTTTTTCTACTGAAATCATCAATAAATGTAAGGAAGTAATAGCTTCCACCAATCGATTGAGTTTGCATTGGTCCAACCAGATCAGTATGAATAAGTTCTAAAGGTGCAAGTGCCCTTCGAGACATACCTTTAGGAAAGCTATCCCTGTGCTGCTTTGCAATGATGCAACACTCACAACTGCTTTCTGGCTCCTTCATAGGGGGAATTCCCTTTACCATCTTTTTCTGCTGCAAAAACTTGAGACCACCAAAGTGAAGATGTCCATATCTAAAATTCCATAACCAATAATCATCCATGCAAGTGGCTTTTTGAGCAAAAGAGGTTACCTTGTTGCTGCAATTCATGACCAGTGGATACATCTTGTTCCTAGTCACTTGTATTTTGATGATCAAATGTCGATTTGGGTCATAAATTTCACAGTTTGATCCATCAAAGAAAAGTTTGTACTTCTTTTCAGTGAGTTTCCCAATGCTAAGCAAATTATGCTTCAATCCTGGAGCATAATAGACATATGAGATTGTCTTTTGTTGGCCTTGTTTGGTCAGAATGTTGACAACTCCTTTTCCAAGAACTGGAACCACCTCATCCGTGCCAACTTTGACCTTTGTCCTCACTGATTCATCTAGGTCTGCAATTAGAGCTCTGTCACCTGTCATATGGTTACTGCAGCCACTATCTAAAAGCCAAAGTCCCTTTGGGATTTCATGTGCAGCATGACATGTAAGAAATAACATATCATCTTTATCCTCAGAGGTATTAGTCACATTGGCATTATGATTTGCTTGATCAACCTTTTTCTTTTTGCATTCATGCGCATAATGCCCAAATTTATTGCAATAATAACACTGAATATTAGATTTATCTGACCTTTTTTTGTCGTAGTTTCCGCCTTCATGGTTATGATGGTGATCTTGATCTCCATTGCCATTACTTCGGCCACTTCTGCCTCGTCCTCTTCATCCTCCTCTGCCTATGCTTCTTCCTCTGCCTCTTGAGAATGAGACATGTGCTTTGAAAGCATTCTCTTGAGAGGATTCTTCATTCCTGTTGAGTCTGGATTCAAATGAAAGTAAAGATCCTGTCAACTCGTTTATAGAGAGAGTACTCAGATCTTTTGCTTCTTCAATCGCTGAAACTTTCGACTCAAATTTGTGGGGTAGGGATCTCAGAACCCTTTCAACCACCCTTTGATCTCCAATCTTATCACCATAGATATTCAGCTGATTAACAATCCCCATGAATTTGGTCATGAAAGAGTCTAAAGAGTCTGATTCTTTCATCTTCATATCTTCAAAGTCTCTTCTTAGGTTTTGGAGTGTTGTTGTTTGAACCTTACCAGGACCTTGATAACTAGTCGCCAAGGTATCCCATGTTGCTTTGGCATGTAAAGATGTTGATATCTTTGGAAATACGCTGTTATCCAAAGTGTTCATGATGAGATGCAGTGCCTTTGCATCCTTCTTCCTATGCGCTCGCAGTACATCCTTCTCTGTGTTTGAAAGGGCTTGAAAAGCTGCATCATCTGCAGGTTCGGAATAGCCATACACGACATATTCCCATGCATCTTCTGACCTGAGATAAACCGCCATCCTTATGGCCCAGACATCATAGTCCTTTTTCCCTGTAAGAGGAGAAATCTGTGATTGATTGCTACTAGAAGCCATAGACGCTGTGGTGTCTTTCACTGGCTCTATTCAAAATAATCTCCCTTACTCCTTTTTTTTTTTTAAAAACAAATAATAATTCTCCCTCTTAAACAAGATTTGAAAAATATCTTCAAATATCTTCTTCTCTTGTAAAAAGAAAAAAAATTCTTACTCAATAACTGCGTGAAATTCAAAAAAGAATCACATAAAGTAAAAACCTTTTTGCACTTGTCCAAAAATGCCGCCTTGTTCCAATTACCGCTCTTTGTCTTAGGGAGAGACCATGGTGAAATCTTGATTTTTTACCTTGTATCTCCCCAAACTACCGCGCTTTAGACTATACTGTGGGCGCGATAGTTCCTAAAGTACCGCTCTGTGGACTATAGGAAGGGCGCGGTACACCAATTTTTTTTTTTTTAATAATTTCTCCAAAAAAAATTCTTCAAAAAAAAAACTTACAAATTCTTCAAAGCTACGGCTTTGGCTTCTCCGGAAATTGATGCTACCAATTTGATCTTCTCCTATGCTCTGATACCAAACTGAAGGTTGGAGGCAGAAATAAAACAAAGATAATGCGGAATGAGCTACGGCTCTTCAATCTTTATTCATAAACGGAGATCAACTGATGTCATACAAACAATAATGTAATGTGTATTTAAACACTTATGGAAAACCCTAAAAACTCTAACCTAGCTTTTGCATGCATGCAAAGCATGCTGTTGCATTTATTAACTGAACTTCTAAATTGTAACTCAAGTAAAAGCTAAAGCTAACTGAAGTAATTACTATTTCTAACACATGCAGACGAATAGGTTGAGTTGTTTCCCAATGCAATCAGTTTGAACATGAGCGCTTCTTCTACAATACACAACATTTCAGAGGACGACAATGATACATCGAATCCAGGTGGAGTGTTGTATGCACCTCGATTGCTGCACAAATCCCTATCACGCGTTAGAGTGAGTAAGTTCTGTGTACTTTTATGCTTGGGATAGGGTGGATTATCAATGCCAATTGCTATCATTTTCTCCATGTCTTGAGAGTTTCCATCCATCTTCCTTCGCTAAAACCCATCGTTGTTGTTGCCATATGTAGCTCTCTTCCACACAATTGGAAGTGTAAACATCTTCCTGCAATCTTTCCAAGGGAGGCAGTGTCTTCCAACGAATGTTGAAATATCTTAAATTAGGCATCCATACATGATATAAGTCACGCTAAACATTTTTCTATTATGTTTCAATGCATGCAATGGGCCCGCTTGACTCATATAACCAATCACCATGGCACACATACTTTATTTCATAGCTTAATATGAAGAAACTAATTGGAGGTGGCAGAAGTGTACTAGCAATACCAAGAAAGGGATTCCATAGCCACAGACTGGTATTTTTATGGTGAGGCATGAGTTCTGGGTATTCAAATAGCGATACAATGAATCCTCTAGAGAAGAGGATTCATTGGTCGATAATGCAGCAATCCACAAAGAGAATGAGTGACTGGGTGTATCAATGGTGGCTTGGTCTAAACAACACAAATTCACGAAAAATTCTAGCACTATTGGTCCTGCAAAACAATTCATGGGAAAATATACAAGGGTTGGGCAACAGAAAAATATTTATGGGAAAGTATATAAGTGTTGGGCATGAAAAATTGTTTTATTGGCAAGCATGTAACAAACAGGAATGTATATTTCGGGCTCCCACAGATAACCCAAGATGTGGATCATGAAATCGATGCTCAAAGCCTTGATTTGACTCTCTGTTATAACCACCGAGTCTGCATTACAAAACTCAAAATCAAGGATGAGGTTGTATCTTTCAAAATTTAATGTGGACCACCTGGAAGAAAGATTTATAATCTCTTTGTTAAAATTGTGTGATAATTTTTATATGCAATTTGATGATATTTCTTGTATTATATTCTGTAAGCTTTCTTAATGGATTGCAAACTATATTAGGATTTTTAAACAACCCTTTAATTCATTCTTGTGTTGTGTGTCTCTACTAGCTGCATTTGGAGTAGTTTGCCACGTTATCTCAACATATCTATTTGGTATTACTGCATTAACTATGGAAACTACCATTGCCGGGGAGGAAACAATACACCAAATTGCATCTATGCTTCTAATCATTCTTGGTGGTAGTTATGTTATATTGTTTATTTTTGGAAAAGGAGGTCAAAACCATTCCCACAACCACCCCATGGAGAAGATGGTTTTGGCAGGACTTATACTCGTATCGGCACTGCCGCCTTGTGCTACTACACTTCCAGTCTTCCTTGATGTAGGAAAATCATGCCCTCTCATTGCATTGGCACATGATCATCTCGACGGACTACGTCCCAACCGAGCAGGGGCCTTGAGAAAAAGCAGCGGGTCGATAATCAATAAAGATATGACTATACTAAACATACAAATGCCTTATATCTCTTGTTATCATATCCAGTGCCTGCAGATGCGAAACTAATGTTGGTGAGCAGGTCTTGGTGGGTGAGCCTTGGATCTAGATATGATTGCACCATCTTTCATATTTGTGGGTCAAGATCAGATAAGTTAATAGATTGTACAAGCATCAAATTTGACTCAAATGACATTTAAGGCCCCGTTGAGTTGTAAAATTCTCAATTTTTTTATTTTTAAATTAATTTTAGTTTTTAAAAATTAAAAGTCCCCTGCAGGGATTTATGTCAAATCCTAGTTGTACTTCACTAATAGAAAAAGTCCATTTTAAATTTTCAAAGGACAGAAAATATATTTTTTATTTTCAAAATATTTAATTTAATAAGCTATTTTCTGAAAACATTAGAAAACATTGTAAAAAAAACTATTTAAAATCCAACTAATACAAGTCAATAAAGTTTGACTTGTCATCGAAAAGTATATCCTTGCCTTAGCAAGGATAAAAATATGTCAGTTTGCACCGTGAATGACATAAACATTTGAAGGAAATTCCACCGACCCTAATCTTCTTAGTGGAAAGGTTGTTAAAAAGCTCAACCAAAACCAAATTTTTATTAATTTTTGTACACAAACATCTAAGTAAACTTTATAAGTAGAAATATTTAATTCACTTCAAGCATTACCTAAAAAAAATTATTGGTAAAATGTAAATCAAAGTAAAGTTTTTATTTTGTTTTGAAAAAAAAATGTATAAACATAAATAGATATAAAATACAAATATCCTTCTTACTACAATAAGTATAAATTAAAAAAATATAAAAGTATATATCTAAATCACAAACACATTATTAACCAAAGTTGCAAGCAACAATGTCCGTGACAACAAATGGTAGAGATGAGGAAACATAAACATAAGAAAGAAGGAAGCATGGTTGTCATAACACTTAGCCAAGTGGAAAAAAATGTATAAATCTAATGCTATATGGAAAAATGGTGGTAGGATACTAAGCCATGGATTTTGATGTGGATTTTGACTGAACTTTTTATTTTGATGTGGATTTTGACGATCAAATTTTATGGTAAAATTTTGTATAGATTAAGCCTATTATTAAAGGCATAAAGGAGTGTTTGAACCTAATTAATAGACCTTGGTGTTATATTGAGTGTATAATTTAAGTGGGCTTGTAGGTGCTATTACAAAGTATGCTTTGTTTAGTGGAATAATAGTAATGATGTTTTTACGCCATATTTTTGTTGAATAAATATTTACATTGTGAATAAATATTCACATCGTGTTCGTCCATATCAGATCAGATGCACCTACTATTGTAGTGCGGTTGAAAATTCTTTAGATTCTATGCATCTTTTCTGCGATTGTTGCAAAAATATTTTATGCTACTTTACCTAAATAAAGAACATAATATAGAACATAATAAGCGTAAAAATCCGCTCTTAGAATGTCCGGCTAGAGAGCCGCTTTTAGATTCAAGAGTGAAGAAAATAAGACAACAATAAATCAAGAATCTGCTACATCTTGTTTAATAGTGCTTATTGTGGAATATGAATTTGGTACTCGATTTTCTTGTGAATTTTTGGACATGTCCAGCTCCTTGACCAGACAAGTTGATCCGCAGTTGAATATGACTGCATTAGTGGTCCATAATGCTAAAGTCATCATTTTAATAGCCGCGATATGAAAAGTTAAAGGGTAAGGATTCATGAGTAATATACCAATTCACACACCTTGTATGGCTGCCAATCTTGAAAACAGTTTGCGACAGTTAGGCCTTGTAAGATGATTCCTCGACTAAAATACATCTTTGTTTTTAGATAATAAGAAACAAAAATAAGCGAGGAAAACTTATACACGAAAAAATCTATAGAGGGAATGAGTATCGTCGTTCCGAAGATGATCTCAAGTCCCCTTTTGGCGTGATGCAAAGCTTTCACCATTGTTATGAAGGAAAACAGAGCATCACCTTCTTCCTAAATGCTTGTAAGATAATTGTGCATTTCTATCATGGACTGGACGTTTACATTCACCGGGTAAATGTTAGTTTAAAACCACCTAGATCCAATCTTCAAATGCCACGTTTAAAGCCTGCAAATGGAAAATATGTCAGTGGAGATAACTGCCAAGTTTCATTTCTTGAAATATTTTACATTGTACAATCATTGAGATTGCCTTCTGGAATAAGATCCTTATGTCTTGATTCCAATCTCCCAAACTTTTAATCTGCACACTCAGACAATTGGCTCCAAGCGTAGATATCGAAGAAAACAGGTGCCTATTAAAGAGTTAAATTGTTCAGAGCCACATTTAGCAGAATTTAAAGCTCCAATTCAACATATAGCCTAAGATATTTAGATATAAAAGAACTTGGCCTCACAACAATATTTTATAAATATAAAATGGGCCTCGCAGCTTTTAAATAAACCTTAGGTAATTTATCAAACCTCAGTGCATTCACAAGAACCAGATACTAGATCTCTATCTCCTCTTCGTCTTTTACTTCATCCCTTCGTCTGCCTTTAATGAATAAGCCTAACCCGGCTTCTAGCCTTGAATGGATGGGGAATTTCATTGACCTTTGGGGAAAGAAAAATCCTTAACTACTTAGCAGCGCCTTAACTGCCTTATAGAGCTCGTAGCATTCAATAACATAAGTAATACAAAGTGTTGTGTTGTTTCCTTTGGAGTCCATACAACATGACTTTTCAGGTGAGGTTGTATAGGTTTTGGAGTAAGGGCCCTCTGTTCCTTCATGTTGTGCTCAGGGGAACTAACTACATAGGTCGCTAGTGGACCAACCCATGTTCTCTACGACACCTATATAAATCATAGCATTCTCTTTGCGGAGGGTTGGTTCAGGTTCCGAGTAAGGATACAGGTACAAAGATACAAGTACCCAACAGTAGCATGAGTTCCCCTTGCTGCATACCGTGTGACTGGGCAACCACAGATCTATTCTTGGAGTTAGATTCTGACACAGTAGGCATTCCTGTTGAACACTGAATCAATACTACAAGGAGATCGGACGGAATCCTAATGTCGGAATGCTAGAAGCGTGGTGTAGACTTTTAATCAGGAAAAAATGTTAAATATCTTGATGGAGAAACCAAAAGGATGTTTTCTAGAAATATTTTGTAAAAATTGAAGTATCCTCCTGTTCTTTTCATTAAATTGACATAAAAGGCAAACTGGTACTAATATTACCCTACCAATGTTTCAGACGATGAAACAAAACGACACCATGGAAGAACAGGCCCTGCTTGGGATTCAAACGCATGCTCAGTACACTGCATGCAATTTGATTTCCCCTGAATAAAAACCCTCGCCCCCTGAAGAAAGATCGAGACTATCGACTTGCTAGAATGAGCTTAGGAGAAATGGAAACTTAGACTAAATCACTTGCAGCAGAGTAGAATTCTGAACAACCCATGACAAAACAGAGGAAAAAATCTAAGGACGGAATTCTAAAGAGGGAATGCATGCAATCAGCCCATGACGAAGCAAACAAAAACTCTAGAAAATGAAAAACTAGTAAACTACAGGAAAACTGTGGGCATTGTATACCGGCACCATGTTTCACAGCGAAAAGACTGGGAAGTAAATGAAAAAGATTTGAAATCAATGCTACCACCTTGCAACCAACATCGACATCTTATAGGTGTCATTTGGCACCCTAGCTCAATCAAATCAACCATATCTATCACCAAACTCTAGGAAAAACTTAGGAAACGTACAAAGGCATTAACATGTTATTCAGATCGAAGCCGGAAGGATTAATAGATTATTCATATCAAATCCTGACAAAGAATGAGGGAGCTCAAGAAACCATTCAATGCAGTGACGACATTTGTAGACACATGGCAGTTGAAACCCTTCTCCAAACTTCGAGGGGTTTCAACCAATCAAAATTTAAATAATTCAAATAAAGACTAATTAAGAAATTCAAAACCATAGTTTAATTTTGTCAATTGAAAAATAATTTTGTCCTTCTGAACTAATATATCCAAAATGGATCCAAGAGGTCACTCACATAATAAGAAGAAATGCAGGATTAGTCCCTACCATGTAGGAACTATCATGGACTATAGCGATCGGGTGTTCGCTAATAGGTACTTTTTAATATTTTTTAGGTAAGTAAAGTTTTTTTTTGTAATTCTGCAAAGTATATTGATAAAAAAAAAGAAAATTACATATCTTGTAGGCATTTGAGGTGGTCTGCGATAATGAAACCACCATCCCAATCTATCAAAGATACTACTGTGGCTCTTACATTCCATACAAAAAACTTCCCCTTCGAAGGAGGTCGAGCTATAGTTTTCTTATCACAATTCGAACTATACATACATAACTTATACAAAAAAAAAACTTAACATTCTATAACAAAAAAGCTGGAAAAAACAGAGAGAACCAGTAGGCGGTGAAGCCAGGTTCAAGTTCTTCATAGAAGAGCTATTCGGGTGGTGTTTCCTCCATAGTGGGGCAACCTCCCTGGAAGGAATCATTAAGCTCTGGAAGCTTGAGTGGCAGCAACGCAACCTTGCGAGAATCCATGGGGTCGTTCTCCACAGGGTTCTGGATTCGTTTACCGGGAGGAGGCCCGATAGATGATGAAGTCAAGAATGGAGCTGAAGGAGCTAGGTGCCCTTCCGAGAGCGCACCTTACCAGATGGATGATCACCCGAAGTGATAGCACTTCCAACCTCAATGTTTTCCGGGCCGCAATTTCTAACTACAAGGTTCTTCCAGGAGAAGGTGGCGTCCAAGATTGCAAGCTGGTCATCCACATCAATGAGCTTAGCTCTAGCATCTAGCAATGAATATTTTGCAGAGCTACAACTGTTTATCATATCCTCCATGAGCAAACCCATCATATTCTTTAAGAGCTAATAAGGGTTGAAATTACCTCCACCTTTCCCCAAAGCCAGGTATCCTGAGACCAGTCGAGCCTCCTAGTCATCTGTTAGAACACAGACCAATATAGAGACTCCCATGTCATAGCCATCCTCAGTAACCGGAGCAAAGTGGCACTGGCTCCTGCCCCGACTTCCACTTCCCCGACGAGGAGTACCACGCTGCCGAGACATTGCTGAGAGCACAGAGTGAAGCAGGACCAAATTCGACAGTCCAAAACTGTAGAGTGCAGGGAAAGACCAGCGCATGCGAACACTAAGTCAAGGATTGGTGGAAGATATGCCATCATCGTCCTCCCTTAACCTACTTATGGGGCGATTCTCAAAGTCCACACACACCATATCAATGTGCAGAGAGCCGAAGTTTATGAACGAGGTACCCAGACCGCGTCCCGCCAGTAGATGAAGAGACGTCCTGTTGAACTGGCTTGAATGATCCATCATCGTCGACCGCCAAGGGTTTAATGCATGCAGAGCGGGGTGCCATGTTGTGGGCTCCCAATTCGAGCCTCCTCCTTTGCATGCTATCAAGTTGTCTTGGTGGCGCCCACATCTGGGGATTAGGTAAGTAAAGTTATTTTTCATTGTTTTGGGAAATTAATTATTATTTTTATTTATTTTAAAATAAAATATATTATTTTAGTTTTTAAAATTAAATATTCTATACTTTTGACTGGCCAAAAGCTATGATTGGACTAAATACCTTTTGTGGGAGGTGACATTTAGTTTAAAAATAATACATATCAAATTAAATAAAAATAAAAAAACTTTAAATTGACACATATCTATTTGCATTAAAAATTGGTTCATCACGTTAATTGTAATTGCTTCCCGCGCAATGGTTGCATTAAATAAAAATTGCTCTAATACTAGATCGGCTTTTTATTTCATGTTAATTGCATTTAAGTTTTGACATATGTATCACATGATCATGATCTTGATATCAACCACTTGGTCATTGTTGACACTTCTAGAACATGGTCAATACTTCTATCCCTTCCATGGAGAGACCTATCTATTCTCGGGCATGTTCTAGAGTGAAGAGGTAGGGCTCATCAAGCCACAACATTCCTTGGTGCATCCTGCTCATTAGGAACTTTACAAAGGATCTTACCAGTAGTTGGAGAGGAGCTAGCTCTGCAAAGGGTCCTGCAAGGTTTGCATAGCCATCCCATAAAGGGGTGGTGTTCTTCAAACTATGCCTATAATGAGAAGAGCCATGTCAAAATAACCTTGAATGATGGAGCATTTAGTAAGTAGCGGAGCTAATCAAAGTTGGTGGGAGTTTCAGTTTACTCTATTGATCCAGTTGATAGAGAGCGAGACCTAGTAAATGCACTCTCAATCAAAAGTACCATCCATCATCAACATGAAAATCCCAAGGTATGCCTAAAAATCTTTATTTTGGATTTATGCGTTGAATTCTAACTTCCTACCTTCTCAAAGGTGGAAGAACACATATAATCTTCAGAAACTTGGACCCCTGGTTGTTCTAGTGTGGCTACATGCTTAAACCAAAGCTCTTGGGTACTAATTACTAGGTAAGCAAGAAACCAGAAGAAAAAGGCAATGCAAAATCATAAGTAGTACTACCTTTTAAGCTTAGAAATATAGGTTAGCAAAGAAAGAACTAAACATGCCACGATTTGTGCCTATCTTAAGTAGAGAACCATCGATGTTTGGAGTTTGGTTGAATATTTACTCGATTTCGTTTTATGTTTATGGTAAATGCGTGGTTTTTTTGAGATAGACTCTGACTATGAGAATCATATATATAGCTACACCGATAGGTGTTTATATTTTAGAATTTGGGGTGGACTACCATATATGCTTTTCCTAAATTGAAGGAGGATGAGACAAGTGTACTCTCCAAATTGATTTTATGGTAATCCTTCAAAATTCCAGGCAAACAATATATATATATATATATATATATATATATATATATATATATATATATATATATTGGTTTTTTTTAGATAGACTCTCACTATGAGAATCATATATATAGCTACACCGATAGGTGTTTATATCTTAGAATTTGGGGTGGACTACCATATATGCTTTTCCTAAATTGAAGGAGGATGAGACAAGTGTACTCTCCAAATTGATTTTATGGTAATCGTTCAAAATTATATATATTGTTTGCCTGGAATTTTAAACGATTACCGAGTACACTTGTCTCATATTTATATATATATATATAAGTGGTAGCTAATGCAACTCATTCATGGATAATATGTAGTGACACACAACCCATTTAAGATTACAACTAAACATAGAGAACAAATAACAAATAACTTGTTCATTTAACACTTAACTTGTAATCTATCGATGTTAGGCCACAAATTAAGTGGTTATGCTAGTTATATAGTATAATGACACCCAAGAATGTCATCCATTCAGAATAGGCTCCATAGCTGAGGGACAGAATTCGACTTAAAGAACCTAACTCATTATGTCCGACGCTTTCAAAAACTATGAGTTTCACCCTTTCATTCCCTTCCCTCCCTATTTAATATATTTTCAAATAGTGGGTTGGACATGACATTATGTAATGCTTATTGTGCAAGTCAATGGCCTCTTAGAGAGCCGTATGCCCACTTGCTCTCCTCCAATTTTATTTGCCACTGTTTCAACAACCTCTAGAGGAAACCTGCAACGATTCTCCACTGTCCCACCATAATGATCGGTCCTTCTAATTACATTGTCTTTCATAAATTGGTCGAGAATATATCCATGAGCACTATGAATTTCAATACCATCAAAACCTACCACAAAGCCACCCAACCTATGAATGGAAGAAGGTAGCACTTCCCTATTTAATTGACGGAATAAATATGTTGATGGAATGATGATTGAATCTTTTATAAGCAGTTGCATTAATATGGGAAAAAAATATAGTTTCTCCTTTGGATAAGAAAAGCTCTGTGATATAAAAACAACTCTTGTGGTCTATGTACTGTGTGCAAACAGCTAAACGCCAAATTTACAATTTCTGACAAACAGTAACTTGCTTTGGTAGCATTTCTGGTAGCAAGACGAAAATCATTAACAATCTGTGGAATCATTCAAAAATTGCAAAGTCCTTGCAATTGAGTTGGAGATTCCGTACCGATATTATTTGATCTGATGATGAAATGAGAGGTTAGCCATTGCGTTGATAATCTGTATTCCATAAACCCAATTAGTGATCTATATTATAAGAAACTGATTTGCAATGTGCTTTGTCATTGACAAAATAACATGTAATTGCATTTATGAAAATAACATGCAATTACATACATGAAAAAAATTACCGATTACAAATTTATTTGTACAAAAGGCAAAGAGTCGTCTCTACCCCTTTGAATTTGCTTTGGTTGGAAAATGAGCAGAGCCTCAATACATGCAGATCTGCAAAGTGGGTACATTAGGAATTTATTGATAGGGATAGATGCTTACCCACATGAGAAGCCCTTCCAGTGCACCAAATATAACATAAGAAAATGCCTGCTTTCCCGTGGATGCCATTGACAATGGGTTTCCAGGCCTCCACTTGCTCCTCCATTCTTATTCCAGGCGAATCAAGGTACCTGCTAATTGCACACCTCATCATCGTCATCATCATTTAGGCTTCTAATAAAGGCTCGTAACAAGCATTTGGTTTATTTTGGGTATCAATATTGATCTGGGAATCTAAGAAATAACAACTTACCATACCCCTGGGCAGAATCAGAGATTCCAGTAGCTTCTGCAATGAGAAGAACTCAGTGACTTATTCTTTAGGAGTAGTATAGGATTGCGTGTGGCTGGGTATGCAGCTATAGGATTTTTGTCTGCTCAACGGTTCCAAAACTACCCTGCCAAACCCCTTCTTTATTAACAAACTCAAAGAATGTATGTATGTTGTTAGGATGAGAAACCACAGTAAAGGAAATGCGAAAACAGTCAGCAGAAGATTATTGATCGATACCTGTGAGACAAGCTAAAGGAACCCAACTGGTAAGGTGTCATCAATGGGATCTGTCGCTGATGTGATTGGTTTTCTTTTGTGTTATGTTTTGCTCCTCCCTGCATGATGATTAGTGTCATGCTTCCAACTGCTATTCTCCTTCTACACTTGATGTGAATGAGCACCAGAGATCTGGGAAAAGAGGGTGATCAATGTGGATGAAAGATCGAGTCAGAGGCCTTTTGATAAAAAAGAACCTAAAACATGTGAATGCCTCGCACGAAGTTACATGAACTGGGCAGTTTCTTCGTACTGGGCAGTTTTGTGTTGTGTTCCTTGTGACGCTGATAGGCATTTTCTTTTAACTTTTGGGGGTGGAGGTTGGGTGGCTGAATTTTCTTTTTTTAAATAATGAATGGTTAGATTTGGAAGATGCTCGAATATGCTTCGTATGATGCACAAATCAAGTATCTAGATTTAGTGAATTAACTCATGGATATGTTTAATTCCAAAGGTCGATAATGATTTAAAAAAAAATTAAATTATTACAAATGTCAAGGCCCTCACTCTTCTTCTGTTATTAAAAAAAAGCAAGGTTATTCCAAGTGTCGCTTGGCTCATGCTGGCTGAAACGTTTTTGTTATTAAAAGATCCACCACCCACCGTTACATTTTATATGTCTACATTCGTTGCCCATCAAGGTGTCAAAATTCGATGGACAAAAGATTTGATGGTCTCGGTTTCTCACACAGACTGAGCCTTTGGAAATTGCCACCAACTCAAGTCTCATGCGCAGTTCCTCAAGGCCAACTACAATGGCCGGCATTTTGTTGGCTGTGCAAGAAACGCCAGCATATGCTCAGATACTATGAAGAATCCCAATGACGGATCCACCTTCTGCAAAGATCTCACTAGCGAGTATGTTCATCACCCAAGGCGCTTTCGTTTAGGCTCTGCTCTACTTATAAATTAGTGGTTGGTGGAAGTGGTTCTCGGCGTTTCAACAGTGTAAGGGTTCGAGCGTTGGCTTCATTTCATGCTTCCAATCTCTGGTCTGATTCTCAGGCATATACATTTCTATTCTTTCATTGTAAACATTAATATTATTGATATTTTCCTCCATCATACATGTATTCTACCCTAACATAGTTTGATATGATATTATGTTTGCCGGTAAATCTATAATAGCAGTCATGACCATTCCTTTCGATACCATGTCACCTAATTTATTTAATGTACGGATAGACCTCTATTTGTAATTTAATGAATACTGGTTATTTCATGAAGGGTATCCTAACTTGTACAAAACTGTTTGCAGGTGCCTGGTATACTATGACATTCTCAAGGTCTTTCACCCTAAATGTGCACCAAGAAGGTAATCTCTAGCCATCGAGCTGTTGTGAGAAAGCAAAGTCTGCCCGGTTGATGAATATCGAAATGAGCTGGGGAAGCTGGTGGTCAATGGCGGTCCCGCTGATTTGTAGTATCCAAGACAAATCCGTTTTCAAAGTATCGTTTTCCTCTTTCAGTCGGCCATTTTCTATTTGTAAAGATTCAATCTGTTCAGAAAAGATTAAGTAAATAAGTCATTCATATAATCTAATTGTACTCAAATTAGGTCTATTGAATTAAATAGTAAACTATTCAAATTAGGGCTATTGAATGAATGGGAACGATCAATTTGATTCGGATCTGAAAGGAGAATTGGAAGGAGAAATTGAAGATTGGGTGCAATGTCTTGTTTAGCAGCAAAATAATTTTAATCATACCCATTTATTCAATCTCATAGATCAATATACAAGTCTCTACCAAAACAAAAAGATTACTCTCTTTTAACAGTACTGAATTTGTAATCAATTGCTCTTGCTTGCTTGGATTTAGAATGTTATGGTCACCAATAAACTATTCAAATGCACAGAGAAATACATTGGCACTCAGCGTTTTCATATGCTATATGATCAGTAGATGATTGTTTAAAGTGGCTATTCTATGATAAATCCGTTGATTGTTAGGTTTTGATAATTTTATAATTGATATCTTTGTAAATAACGATCAAATACTGGAATTCGATAATTAGAGATAATTTTTTCTTTGACTATGGAATTTTCCATGGCTTCTCCCTGGATTACTGTTTCGGATGGTTGAATATGGGCTATGAAATATTGCGTTAAGAATAGTTGCACACATGCAATGGTGCTGGGAATCACGGGTGACACGACCTCTTTCTCTGCCACCCTGCACAGGCTCTGGATTTGACGTCATAATTTTATAACACTGTTAATGAGTTTATATTCCTATTAGAAATGGCTGAACATGATCACGATTTTTGCATCTTTCTTGATTTGCAGGATGTCAGATTTCAAATCTTTTGCACCTAATATGATAGGTTTTCATTTCGTAATCTTTTAATGCACATTAAGAATTGCTAATTTATAGGTTTTCAGGTTTTCAATATTTGTATTTAAATTATATGTATTTGTGAATTATAAAATAATAATTTATTGGTGTTTTAAAAATCCTTTACTTTAAATACAACTAACCTGTGCAATCTTGTATAGCTCTTTACTATGTTCGCCAAGCCAAATGCAAAATGATGGATTCTGAAGACCACCCTATAAAAATAAAAAAAACAAAACAAAATAAATAGTTTGAAGTTATATATATTTTTCAAGTTTTAAATAAAATTATTATGCTTTGTTAATATTAAGTTTGGTAAATAATAGACCCTGGTCCTAGACTAGTTCCTTAACATGAGTTATTGCATTTAAGTTTATAGCATCTGAGAAGTAGACTTCTTGAAACTATCATTATGTAGAGAGAGCGAACAGTCATGTTACTTGTCATAATGATGTTCATGTATATATTTTGGATTATCAAATCAAAATTTAAAATATAGATCATGATTGTTTCTTGTGTTAAATATATTAACGCTCTCGTACTAAATATACATCCTCAAATATACATCCTCAAGATGACTTTTCTATATTAAATATGTTAACCCTCTCGACACCCATAATTTATCAATTTTTCCAATCTACAACTCTAAGGAATCAAAAGCCCTAATTCCGTCACAAATTAACATTTATAAATTTGCATGTAAGCTGAAATATTTGAAGGCTTTGAACGTTATTGTATTTGTTTGAGAGTGAAATATATATCTTTTGATTTCGTATTTTGTTTTAGATGATCCCTCGACTAAAGAACAATATCAATATCAATATAGACATTGTATACGCGAATTTTAATGTAGACATTGTATTAAAAAAATAAAAGAATATAGCACAATTTCTTCATTCTGCTTATTTCTTTTTATGGAGTGTTTTTATTTGGCTTCATTAGTTTTTAATTGATCCCAGAATATGCTTCGTCTTACGCCAAAATCAAGCTTCCAGATTTAATGACTTAACATGGATGCATGTTTAAATAGAACCGTCACCAATAATTAATATAAAAAAATTAAATTTATTCAAACGGCAATGCTGTGTAGTTGTTTAATTGGTTGTTTTCTGTGCTATGAGATATGCGCTATTGTATCCATTGTAACCGATGGAAGATTGAAATGTTTGGGTATCATCCGCTCAAGCTCCACTCCCCCTTTAAAGATCCGTTGTGCATGAGAACGGTTTCTGTTTTGCATGATAATAATAATTTTATCATTTTATGTTTCGATTGAATTTGATGAAGCCATAACAGAAATCACTCGCTGCAAGAAAATGATGGCCGATGCCCTTTTGCCAAAGAACCCCTTTTTTCTTGTATAATGGTCGTTGCTCTAACTTCCAGGATTGATAGTCCGTTTCTTCAATTTGTCTTGCAGGGCGTACTGTAGTCTGTAATATCTCATTTCTTTGGAGTTGGATATATATATCTCTGCTCTCATATATTTATGTTTCTGTATTTTCTTTGCAGAAGAAGGATGATCACGGAGCGTTGCGATGGCAGAAAACAACAGTCAACGTCGATGACCACATATTTATTCCAGAGTTTCCCCCTGGACAGGAATCATACGACGCCTGGGTGGACGAATATATCTCTAAATTGGCCCTCAGATCTCTCGATCAATGTTAACAGATGTAATGGCATCGCTTCAACGCTTACAATCGCTGCCCATCCAGGCATTGCCGGTGGAATCCCCCATTGCAGCAGCACCTAAAGTATAGCCGGTTGAATCCCCGCAGCGCCATCACCCGCATCTCCACCTCCCGCGACTCCGCAAAGTATTTTTTCTCCTGCCTATGCTCCTGTGAAAGTGGCCACCCCACCAAACTCATCCTCCTCTACCAAATCTCAAGCTCCATCCTCTAGCGCCTCAGCTAAAGGCCCAGGCTCCACTTCGCCACCGAGCGCCAGCAGCGGGGCTATCTTGACTAGAGTGGCCGCCTTGATTGGAGTGGCCGCCTTCCTTCATTAAGCTACCTCCATGCGTTATCATCTCCAATTCAATATGCTTCAAGGAGGAATTGAAGCGCGGTGGATTAGACACAGATTCATGGCCATGGGATTCACTGATTTCATTTCGAGGTTCTGGTTATTGTTTGAGTGAAATTAGGTGAGACTATTATTTTTCTTTCTCATATTCGTTTTAGGCTTGACTGGCTGGATGGACACCACATTTGTTGGATATTCCTCCTTGTGAATGTTTTATGTGTATAAGTCAATTCTTTTTTATTATTTTTTCGTTGAATATTTTTATCTCGTTTAAGGACTGGGTTAATTAGATATGAAATCTAAACTTGCCTTTTCTCTATGAAAATAACGACTGATTTTTTCGTAAATTTGGGTCTGTGATTCCGATAGATTTTAGAATTATTAAAATGCATTTATATACAGAGATGAAATCTCTTCTTTTTCAATCATAATACTAATCGTTTCATGAACAAAGTCGTTTAACTTCTCAGAAATGAATAAAATAAAAAAATTGTAAGTGTGTGAATTGGATCGTATACATCTCCGCAAATTCTTTCGAGGTTATAAGATGTTCTACTCAAACGCGTGCACGGATGTTCTACTCAAGGATCAATTGATTTTCTCTGGGATATGTAGGGTTTAGATATTTATTCACTGGATACAGCAACTAACCTTTTAATAAATCGTTGCATTGTGGGATATGTAGGGTTTAGATGTTCTACTAATACAGTTGCATTGTATTTAATAAATCGTTGTTTTTAGTGTTTACATCGGTGGTAGAAACGATCTGGGGAATTCCTGTCGTCATAACCATATGAAAATTCATTCTGGTCGATAGGTTGTGCTATAAATATTCTTGTAATGCCATTGAACTAGATCAATCCTTTCTGATTAAAGTCAATACTAATGATGACTCAGGGTTCTGGTTATTTTATTGTTATATTACCTTATGTGATTCGATCGAGTATGTATCATATATCTCTACGTTTGTACCCTCAGATTGGTTAAACCGTATTGGTTCTTTTGTTACTCTTCTCTACCTTTGAGAATGCCATGGGTTCATGCATTAAGAAAACCTGTGAATTATGTGGTTGTAAAGTAACTTTCGGTTGATGGGGATCACCCAAATGAGTGTAGTTATTGATAACGTTTTGTTTATGTATTATGATGTGATTAATGTAGAATAAGTATTCTTTATTTCTTTGTTTAGCTGTTGCGTTAAACATTAATTCAAAGTGCATATGAAAGTGTCAACTTATAATTTAGGGGTTTGCGCTCAATTTGAATCTGGATCATTAACATAAACCACTTGGCCGACTCCTTCTTGTATAATTCTTATTCGACGATTTTTTATTAACCATATTTATGTAGAATTAAAATAAAAATCATAATTAAGGGGTATGTAAGTTGAAAATACTTTCATTGAATTAATAAGAAGGGTTAAAAAATGACGGGAATTTACGGCATCATAATAGCTCCAATGATAGAGATGGCAAGACCAGTTGCTCCGACCATGTCCGTTTGTTTAAGTGAAGAACGAAGGGTTCTTTCACAACCTCTTTCTCCAAAGAAACAACCAAACAACCAAACATCATTAAGACAGGAAGATCAGAAGCCATCCAATTTTCTGATCTCAAATGCCACAATTTAATCCTTTACAAAATTTGTCGATAAAATAAAATCATCTTTTGCTTTTATTCCTTTTATGTGATAGTTAAACTACCATCAGTTCGAGGTACCATATTTAATTCCATCTAATTATTAATATTATATTACTCATTCATTTTTGTCGTTACGTTGTTAAGGTAGTATGGAATTTATTCTAAGAATTTGACATTAAAAATCAACTAAAAAAGGGATTTATGAATATTATAGAACTTGAGCTATTTAATTATAAATAATATATTTTTTTTATAAAAAACTTAATATATATTGTTGAAAATCATTAAAATTTTAAAATAAATAATAAATTAAAATGTTATAAATTATTAATAGTTTATGAAATAAATAACAAATTAAAATGTTATAAAGTATTTTTCACAATTAACCTTTAAAATATTTATGATTTATTAAATTAAAAAAGTTAACAATATATATTAATACTAATAAAATATTAATAACTTCAATGAAATTAATAATATTATTATTTATAAATTTAACAACAACAATATTACAATATTATGATGTTAATATTAGAATTAAATTCTTTATTATTATTGGTTTTCCTTAAAATATTTATGATTAATTAAATTAAAAAAGTTAACAATATATATTAATACTAATAAAATATTAACAACTTAGGGATCGAAACATCGAATTTCAAATTCCTTTAAGGTAGTTCCTCTTCACTCATAGTAAATTAAAATGTTTAAACTATTAGTCATAAATGTATTGTAAACTATTTTTTATAAATTACAATTATTAGTTCATAAATCCTATATTAAAATTGAATTCATAAATCTAATATTATAGATAGGTGAGTTCACAATTAACCTCTAAAATATTTATGATTAATTAAATTAATAAAGTTAATAATATATATTAATAGTAATAAAATATTAACAACTTTAATGAAATTAATAATATTATTATTTATAAATTTAACAACAATGATATTGTGATGTTAATATTTTCTTAATGATATTATAAATTTATCATTACATTTTGTTATTATAATTATAATATTAAAGTCACTTTGTAATGTTAAAACATTTTATAATGGACTTTATTTTTCTTGCAACATTTTCCAAAATAATTTATTTGATAATGTTTTGTTTATTAAACTATGCATATATAGTTTTAATTTAATAATATTAATTAGTTTTCACATTAATTATGTTCACAGAAGACTCTATGCTCCATTACTAATGGTGAAGACTCTATATTCACGGAAGACTCTACCATAGTCCACCATAGTTAAGAATGGTCAACCAAAGTCAACCATGGTCAACCAAAGTGAACCATAGTCGTTATATTTAATTATTATATTTATTATTATTTAATTAATATTTTTTCAGCAAAAATTATTTAATTAATATTATTAATTATGTGGCCATAATATTGTTTTTAATAATATTAATAATAATAATTCAACAAACCTAACCAGCAGGCCGACCGTCAACTAGCAAGCCATATCAATATTAATAATATGGCTTATATACGCCGATCAACGTATATCAACTACATTTAAACAATAGATATACGCCGATCGGCATATATAAGCCATATTATTAATATTGATATGGCTTGCTAGTTTTATTCTCAACTAAAACAAATCCTTCCCACATTCTCTAATCTTAATTAATTGTATGTATAAACTATAATCTTAATTAATTGTATTTATAAACTATAGATAAATTTCAAATTATTGATTCTCCTTTATTTTCTTATTTTCTTTTTATTCAATTGCTAAATAAAAATTTGGTTTAAACCAGAAAAATGTGATTATAATGATAATTATGAAAAAATTCATGCTTACAAACAATATAGGGTCCCATTCGTATCAAATGTGTTGAGAACTTATAATAGGAACTTGAGAGCACAACAATGAAAAAATTTATTTTGGTCAAATGTTTTATAAGAAACAACCTTCAAAAGAAGATAAAAGACCACCATAATGATAAAAATCTTGAATTATTAAAAAATTGACTTCTAAAGAGGTCTTTGTTGAATCAAATCCAACAATTTCTACAAGTTGTGTAGTATTCTCCATTGTTTTCATTCTCAAAGTGAGTCAAAAGCCTTCTCAAAATGCTATACATAACTGAGTCAAAAGCCTTCTCAAAATGCTATGCATGGCATTTGTGGCATATCTAAATTATAAATAGCTTATTAATGAATTATCTATATAATATTTATAACTTATGATGATTTGATCATTTTGTTGTAAAGTGATATTTAAATTTAAATGAAAAAAAAATAATAACAATTTATTTTCATAATCATTTAAATTATATTCAATTTACAAACTCTTTATAAATTACTAAATTTATAAACTAGACTCGTGACAATGGCGGAACACCTTACATGTGCAAAATTCAAAAATTTGATCATCATTCATACACATCATGTAAGTTTTTTTAATGATGGTTTACTCTTTAAAGTGTGTTTCCTATAAAGATTGATATTTATCTTTGCAAAATATCATATAAAGAATAGTTGAGAATAATAATGTTTGTAAGTTTTTTTTAATAATAGTTTACTCTTTAAAGTGTGTTTCTTATAAAAATTGATATTTAACTTTGCAAAAGATCATATAAAGAATAGTTGAGAATAATAATGTTAGATATAAATCTCTTTAAATATGGGAATAAAGCATACTTCCTTTGAAATTAAGTTATCAGTGATATTGTAATATATGCAAACAAAACATATCTATTTCAAAATGAGAATTGTCAAAAAGAAAATGATGTTTTTTTATGTTTATTGAATATTTCAAAATATGTTTATTAAACCTTAGGTGAATAGAAAGTTGAATGCCAAACATTTTTTAACACTAATTTGGATTCTTAATATTTTTATCAAAATCATAAAAAATTAATTACTTGTACATTCATAATGAAATTTCTTCTATATTGCTCATGATCTTTTTTTTCCAATTTCTACTATAGGACAAACTTAATACATTCTAAATGTATGTACTGTAACAAACTAATATATGTACATAGTAAGATAAGATCACTCCAACTAACTAAGCATGTGCCTATTTTTTTTCTAGTTCATCCCTTTTTCCTAGCCTCTCTTTTGCATTTTACATTTATACATTATTTTTATCAAAGAGCAAGATTAATTACCATTTAAGAATATTTATAAAAAAATTAAAAATTAAAAGGTCAAAACATAAGGTTTAGAATTTACCTATTTACATTATTATTTTCACAATTCCTATATCAATTAGACAAAACATAACTTCTAATTCATCATTTTTTCCCTATCCTTTCTTTTAGATTCTTCTAATTCATCCCTTTTTCCCTATTCTTTCTTTTGGATTTTACATTAATTTTATGGAGAAACAAGATTAATTATATAATAAGAATACTTGAAAATTTAAAAAATCAAAACATGTGTTAAATTTAACTATATATAATATTCTTTTTTACAAGGATTTGAACTTGTAACTTTAATTTACAACTTCTCATCTCAATTACTCATTACAAATTGTTCTACCTCATAGACTTAAATGTTTTTTTCTCTTTTAATTTAAAATTAGATTTAATTTAGATTCTAAATTTTTATAATTTTATAATAAAACTAAAATTATTTATTAAAAGATAATAATTATTATATTTTCATTGAATTGTTTTTTAGTTTTATTTAGTTTTTCCTTTTTTAATATTTAAACAAGCATAAATGTTTTACTTAGCCATTTTTAATTACTTATATAACAATTTATAGATTTTATATCATGGTCTAAAGAGGACTAAGCAATATTTTTTGTTATTAATATAGAGTAGGAAGACAATTCCACGTGCTTTTATGATTCACATCGACCATCTATGTGATAGTAGCCTTTGTATTCACAACAACTAGATATACCATAGTTGTGATACCACCAAAGGACTAGTTAAAATATGAGTTTGTTAAATGTTTCTTTTTCTCTAACTAAATTTTAAACAAAAATTTAGTTTTGTAGTAATTCCAATTTAGTAATATTATTGGTTAATCATATTAAAATTTAGTTGTATTTGACTTGAAACCACTAGATAAATTTACTAACTTTCCCTTACCTAGATATTTTGAATATCTATATCTATATATATATATATATATATATATATATAAGTCGGAGTTAGGGTGTTTGAATCTCTCAATCACCAAATAGTGTTAGGCTTCAGACCCTTTATATTTTTTTTGAAATTTCACAACTGACAATGTAAAAATACTAACCCTATCCCTTGATGACTACCACACTATGTTAAACATTGCGCCACAAGGAAATAAAGGGGTTCCATTGTTATTGTATTTTTTATTGTTTCATTATTTCCATGCATGCATAAGTTATGCCTCCAACAAGTTCACTTATCTTTTTCAAAGTCATGACAATGAATGGAAGCCATCCAAATTCCATTTTGTTACCATTACACACACATCTGGACTTTCAAGTATATTTTAGGACTCTAAATTGTAACACTAATTGGGGGTTGAACCATGCAAAAACCCCAAGGCTATCCCTAATGTACAATTGACTATGTTGAATATTAAATACGGGACCGTTAGGAAAAGACAAGCTTTCCATTGTCATTATATTGTTCGTTATTTTATAGTTGAGAAAAACATATAGAAATGAGATATTAAATCAAATCAAATGACGTTCTAATGCAATATTCATGTTTTTGTGCAACTTCAATCACGTTAGAGCATAAATCTGGCTATACAATTTTAATTTCAATTAATTAGCTAAAATTTACATACTCACCTAGTCTATGATCACTCTACTCCCTCTTTAAGGGTCACTCCAATCATTTTATATGATAGTAACGAGAAGAAATTACATACAGGAGAAGGGAGGTTTTAACCAATTTATCCTAGCATCTAAGAAGTAAATGAACAACTCCAAGGATTCTTCTTCTCATTAAAAAACTAGTACTTAAAAATAGTCATTGTGTGATAGATTTCCTTGTGTATAGCTTGTTAAACATCCATACCTAGCTTTGGGCAGTGCTCAAAAGAGATTTTTCATGAGGATATATGCAATGACCAACATAGCATTACATATTTGTGGTCTAAATGATGTATTGTAGTAATTAGTAAGGTTTTAAACTTCGTCAACCTTTGAAATATATCATAATGTTTTTTCAAAATATCTATTGTTTGAAAATTTTCCCAAAAAAATACATTTTCATAAATATTTAATATTTGCATTGAAATTATTGTTGGTTAAAATCATTACGATTTAACATTATTCCCTTGCCACAAACTATTTATTAGAGAAAGAAATTAATTTTAAAACAAAATTCTAGAAATCATATTATTGGCTAGTTTGAATGCTTTCACAATGTGGCATTGCAATCTAAGGCACTGCAATCTTGGTCACTACAGTTGATGCCTCACCCTATGGTTATCTTCACGCATCCAAGTAAGGATCTAGGATTCTCAAGTAGTAGTGGTCTTGCGGCGATCTTCATGCATCTAAGAAAGAAACTACTATTTTCAAGCAATAGAGGACTCCTCTCATTTCCCATAAGTTTATGCTTCTTAGATCTCTTTTAAACCTTATTAGTGATGTAGAGTAGCATCCATCCAACCTTGACTTTATTTCTATAACCCAAGCATCTCATCCTTGATTTGAGGCATATAGTTACTTGTTCCCGAACCAATCGTTTGAGTGGAAATAGAAAATAGAAAATGAAGGAAAAGGTCAAAACACATGTTATTTATGGGGTAGGACAAAATGAGTAATGATGTTTATCATATCTAAATAACACCACAATGTTCTACAATCTCACATCATTATTATTATACATGGAGGAAGTGATGATAGACATGGGGAAACATCCTCCCACTTTCATTCATGATTTACTACAAGATAGATCCTTAGAATAAAGGGAATCAAGGATGAGGTTTTTACAATCTATGTTGGGGGAAGCTATTGGGTATACTGCATGAGGAAAAATCAAGGCCAGCATGAAGGATCCGAGAAAAATAGTTGACAAAATTTCCTAGTTCATAATTTATCGATGCAATAGATTATTACCACCATGAGATGATCATACTATACTGTTTGTAACCATAGGTGGGAAATGATTCGGACTATATTTTTAGTACATCATGATTCCTCTTATAATACATTTCAAACATTTTTCTATATGATTCCTCCTAGAATGTATCTCATGATAGTTGTGTCCATTCTCTACTTCATGGTTGTGTTTCATAGCAATCACTTCCTTATTTTTGCTAAAATTCCCTATGATTCCATTAATAGTTATCACTAAGCAAGAAGATGGAGAGCTTTGGGGCTACCACTCTTAGCATAAAATGAGTATCGAAATAAATTCAACACATATTGGTGTTGGTAAAGTGGTTAAAGTATAAATCCTTCTTAAATTATGGTTTTTTATTTCTTGTAGATGTAATATTCAATGCATAAAACTTAGAACTAATGAGATGTATGTAGAGTAGCTTTAGGATATATAATAAGACAATAGTCTCTATTTCCTACTTGAAAACTCCTGCTTTTGGCACACAACGCTAGAATTATCGTCTTCTTCAAGTGTCCCATCTTAATTCTCCATGTAAATGTACCTAAATGCCTATCTAATTCTTGGCATTGGCTCTTTCACTGCTTGCACTAGAAACAAGCCCCAATTTCTTGGTATACCTATCGTATTCCTTTAGCACATCAAAGGAGGAATTGAATAATATCAATGCCATCCACTAGATAACCCATCTAGGAATCCAAATGGTATGAAACCTATAGGTAGTTATTCGACCCAATAATATTATTATTTCCTTTCTTTGTTCATATATCACCAAACATTTGGATTCTATTACTTTGATGAGCTAGGCAAGTTTCCCTAAAAGGCTTATGCAAATTAATATTGGCCTTCCAAAACAACCACTCAGCCCATTTTGCATCTAAAAATGACCTAAATGGCCTTAGGAAAATGCTGACCATTTCTCTTATTTGAGGGATACAAAATTTCTAGGAGCATAATTTTTTAGGTCAATGATTTATTCACTTGACCATTGACTCCTTTTGGAAAAAGAGTCTCTGGTAATGGATATATTTTCCTACCAAAATAGAAATTTGGCCTATTTTGCACCTTCCCAGAAAAATGCTCGCCAACATTGAAAAACAGGGCTTTAGTAGAGTTGGGATAAAAAAATTCTCTCCTCTGAGAGATAAAGAAATTCTGAAATAATCTGCTTGCATGTGGATGATTTATGCACTTGACCATTGTCATTGCATTTTACAAAAAAATCATTTCCAGAAATTAAAACATCATTTCCATAAATTTAGAGAGTCAACCAATCATTTTATATAATCACTGCTAAATTTAGAATTCAGATGAATTTTCTAGCCTGAACAATATACCTTCAACACAATGAAATTTTCAAAAGAACTTTTTGCTTCAACGAATTTTCAGGAATTGTATTTGTTGTGAGTCGTCTTGATGGCCAAAGGTAAGGATGGATACAGTGGCATGTTTTCGTTCTTTCATCACCATGCCAAATATCACCACCAAAAAATAGATTTTCGAAAAAAATTCTTAATATTATTTATTCCATGAAATTTGTTTTTAAGTTGCCCGCCAGATCGATGATTCAAACACTTTTATTTTTGACAATCATTACTGGTTTAATTTCTTCCCTGAATTATTTTTTCGTTGCATGCCAAATGGGTGATCGGGTATGAATGCTCAACCAATTTCAATTTAGGATAAGTTTCTCAATTTATTACCAATCAGATCATGTTCAAGAATGGATGCTCCACCACTCCTATCACATAATTGCGCCATCGTTTACTTAAATACTTAGAAATTAAAAAATATTTTACTTGCAGGTTTCACTCATGAAATACGCTGGTTATTGAATGCAATTTAAAGTTTCAAGACTCTTAAACCCACCTTTGTCGCTTCCTAAATCATGTTGAACCTGCGTTAACTCTTCTTTTTTCTAGAAAATGGCCCGACTTGCCGGGAAATGGTCCCGATTAAAAATTTTCTGGCCACATACTTTCGCGATTAGTTGACTCAGTCACCATCTTCATAATCAAAAATATTATTTCATCAACCATGTGGAGAATTTTAACCAATGAAAAAAAATATCGTTTACAAAAAAAACAACTTAAAAGCATCATTCAGAATTGTTACTAATGAAATAGGATACGTGCTAGTTATGGATATAAGGTTATGTTCTTTAAAGGCACATTATGTTGCTCAGGCAATAGTGTCAACGGTTTTTTAAGGAGACATTGTACAATTCAAACCACTAGATGTTGGTGATTTTGGTATTTTAGTTCATAAAGTCTTTTGCAATCGCGAGGATTGGGGTGTATTTGAAGGCTCTCTTGTAAAATGGCCTGAAAACAAGTTTCTTGACATCAATGATGTTCCTTTGGATGTTATACTAAAAAGGAACACAGACGAAGACATGGTTAACATTTGGAAAAAAATTTAAGAATGTACTTTACAGATGGTCCTTCGAGGTACTCCCCATTGTGAATATACTGATGTTAAAGGTAATGGAACAAGGCCATACAATTCCGTAAAGTGCAAAGCTGGAACTAATATTTCTGAAAGACATATTAGTCAAGTGATGACTATTATGTTTATGTTTGGATTATTTTGTTTATGAATTTGAGAGAAATTAAGCTTCTCATTATTCGAGAGATGTACCTCTAATCTCAATTGGGTGATGTGCCCCAATTGTTACCATTCTACTCAGTTATGTTCCAATTTAAGATCCATTTGAAGACCATTGAATACCATTAAAGTTTGATGTTGTTGAAGACTCTTTTATGCAGGTTTTATGAATAAATATATAGAAAAATTAGTGCTTAGATGAATTTTTTAAGGAACCACAATGAATCCTTCCAGTCATAATTCCAATTCTTTTCTTCTTCTCTCTTATATCTTCTCAAGAATGCTATGGCATCAAGATGCGTTGAAGCCATTGATTCTCATGGATATTATATGATGTAAAAAAAAAATATTAATCTTTGATATCATTCATTACATTTATTATTGCAGAAGTCTGATATTTTTTTCAATTTCTCCACCACCTCTAGAATTGCCTAGATTTTGACTAGTTTTCATAATGCTTATGGTAGATGAATGAGAATAGATCCAAATGAGCTCATCTCTATTCCAGATGTTAGATAACATGTTTTATGATCCAATACATTTGTGATAAGAGTAATTCGTGACCCTTCCTTGCCTCTTTAGAAGCTCCTAAATTTTATTAGCTATTCAATCCTAGAATGCTAATTTACTCATCTTTTTGTAAATATTTCTCAGATATTTCTTAAACTTGTTGGAGTTATATATGATTGTATATTGACTGATATTTTATTTTTATTAGCCTCTCTGATTCATAAATACTCATCCCTAGCTTCCAGTCAGAGTTTAGACCAATACTAGTCTACATATACCGGGCGCTCAGAAGCATTAGAGTACAGTTCATCTGGGATGATATTGAAACATAAATTGTCCTAGTACTTTGTGCATAGGTATTAAAATATATAAGATCCTTCCATCCATCCAGAGCCTTTGATCCTACCCCCCCCAAATCAAACTAGCTTCCAAAAACATTGTTTTTAATTAATTCTATGTAGAAGAAAGTTTTTGTATCAATAATCCTAGTTGGTACATTACACAATGTTATGTATGATGCAAAATCCATCTTCAAACCCAATATGCTATCTCTAGACACCATCACTTTAGATTCTATCAATAGTATACAAAACACATTAAAGGATGACTCCACTCATTCCAGAACCATGATGGAAGACAAAAACACTGTATCAACACAAGTAGATAACTTAGTTAATGGGGACATGATTTTTTATCAAGAGGCTCAACCATTTGATAACAACAATGATCCCACAAGGACTTCTCCAACAACAAAATTCCATGGGAGTAATAATTAGGTTGTAAAGCTTTCTAGACAACCTATAGATAAATATGTGTTTCGAATTTTGGAGAAAGTTCTATGGTTTTTCCTTGCACCCAAAAAGATCCCCTTTGAAGATATAATCTATAAGATCAAATTTGGTGTGAAGCACCTCCTAGAGGATATAGATGAAGAGATATGACAAGAAGTCTCTCTAACCCTAAGGCATGCAAAATATCCCAAAAGGAACATAATCAAGAAAAAGCTCGAAGCATTAAGGAATTAAGAAGTGATGACAACATTGTAATTCTCAAAGGAAATAAAGGACAATCTATGGTAGGGACGTATGCTTCTGATTATACAAAGAAAATACATGAGCATTTAAAATCGAGTGGTTACTACAAAAATCTAAGTAATAATCCTCTAAATAATATTATAAAGTACATGATTGAATCCATCAAAAATTCCTCCATAGATGATTTTATGAAGAAAAAACTAATTTCGAGTTGCCACCTTATTCCGGAAATTTATGGATTACCCAAGATACACAGGGATAATATTCCCCTAAGACCCATAGTCAACAAAATTGGGTCCCCTACCTACCTCCCAGCTAAATACTTAGCCAATAAGTTGAAATTGGTAGGTAACATAGATTCCTATGTAAGATACTCCACCTACTTTGTCAATAAATTTAAAAATATTAGACTAGACAACTCTGACATCCTTCTTAGTCTTGTATTTGTCTCTCTCAATACCATGATACCTATCAACGAAGTTGTGGAAGTGATTGAGAAAGTTACTGATTTGGAAACAACATAATTGGTTGAAATCTGTATCAGGTCTACTTTCTTTATATTCCAAGGAACTTTGTATGAACAGGCATGTGGGGTTGCTATGGGCTTAGGTCTATCACTAGTGGTGTCCAACCTTTACATGGAACGATTTGAATCCAAATCCATTAACTCCTCCCCCCTAAAGCTTAAGTTATTGGTTAGGTATGTTAATGACACCGGTGTAATGTGGCCACACTAAAAAGAGAGCCTCCTTGAGTTTATGAACCATTTAAACAACTAGTATCAACATATACAGTTCACTATAGAATTAGAAGAGAATAATTCCATTCCATTCTTAGATTTCCTCATTTCCATAAAAGAATATGGTTCCCCTTCCCACCAAGATTTCATAAAGAAGACCATACTGAGCTCTACCTTCATGTTGATTCACGCCATCACCATTCCTGGAAAGTTGGAGTAATTAAATCCCTAACTACTCTAGCTTTAAGAATAAATTCAATGATGAGCACCTTGATGAAGAGAAATGTCACCTTATTAATAGTTTTAGAGAAAGAGATTATAATACATGACAAGTTAAGAGACATTTTCAAAAGGTTAATAGCACCATGGTTCCATGTGAAAAAAATGAACCCCCCCCGAGAGAACATAACGTGATTCTCCTTTATGTTCATGGTATCTCTAAAAAGATTGCTAGGATCCTAAGAAACATAAAGATCAATAGTATTTTTCAACCTCCTAACATGATTAGAAACCTTTTCAAATCAATGAAGAACCCTATGGATCTGCAACTACACAAGTGCATAAATTGCATCCCTTTCTCCCGCTGTCTATCCTAAATTAGCGAAATACGATGCTTTTTTCAAGTTAGAATCAAGGAACATAAAGCTTCCCTTACCCACAATCGAATTAAAACCTAGACATTACTTGATCACACTAAGAAAACTAAACGTCACATTTGTATTGATGATAAAAGTATTCTTTATAGGGTAGATCACTTATCAAGACGTTGGGTGAAGGAGGGAATGGAAATCATGAAAGATAATAATTGTCTCAACAAAGACAACGACTTAAATCCTAGTAAGACATGGCTCCCTATTCTTCGTAACCTGCCTGGTAATGATCGCTCTTCAGTTTATCTTTTAGTTTGTTTCCTTCCTCCTTTCTTCATAGATCCTCCTTTTTCTAAGTTTCCATCAAATAATTTATTACTTCACATATTTTCATCTCTTTCCTTCTTTTATTTTCTTAATTTTGTGCCGTCTCTTTTAAGTTTTTCTTATTTTTCGCATTCATTTCTATTATTTTTATTTAATTTTTCCCTTTATTTCCTTCTTGAATTCATCTCAATAAATTTAACTTATTTTGATGTAGATCTCTTGTTTCTTTTTTTTGTTTTAATCTATTTTCTCCCTTGTTTTGTTTTTTTCTCTCTTCCTTGAATATCTTGTCTGATTTTTTTTTAATCTCCTTTAATTTCCTTAGCTTTTATATTTTTTCTTCTTCCTTTTAAGTTCTTATGTCTTTTTTTCCTAGTCTTTATTCCATTCTTCTCTTTTTCTTATGTTTTGTTTTATATTCTTTCTCAATTATTTTTGTTTTTGTTTTCAACTTTTTCTTTTGTTTTATGGCCTCTTGTTTTTATTCATAATTAATTTTCCTTTGTTTTTTTTAAGCTTTTTTTTTATCTTTAATTATTTTTCTTTTGTTTTCGGTTTCTTGATTTTTATTAATTTAAGTTTTTAGGTTGGTTTTTTCTCTTTCTTTTTATTTAAGTTCTGAGTCTCTATTTATTGTTTGTGTGATTTTCTTTGAGGATTTCTTTGCATACTCACAAGCTTACTTTTCATTGTTATATTATTTATTAATTTTAATGATGGACCATGTATCACTAGTTCGAAATGTTGATAAAAATTCCTCTGACACAGTGAATCTAGAATTCTTTTAGATGTATTTTGATTATAATTATACACTATTAGTCTATCTCTAAATTAATGGAAACCATTACAAGAATCATTACAAGATTGGTAAATCTAGTGGATAATAAAGAAAGAGAAAGAGAAAGAGTTAATAATCATGTTTTCAATAACTAATGGCCCATAATTACTCAAAAGGGTGAGCAATCATTGAGATGGTTGATGGTAGTAGTGACTTTAGCTATGATATCCAAGGAGTTGAAGGGTTCCTTCCCTAGCATGACCATGTAGACTTGGATGTTAGCACTAGAGTTGTTTTTCCATTTACTTGTGTGAAATAACATGGCTAGGCTTTGCAAGCCCTTAGGAAGACATTTATTCTAGTGACATAAACTTGTTGTTGAATCCAATCAAGACTTTCTACCTATCTTGGAGATGATAGGGTTCATGAGGAAACCGTGGGATTTAAATGCTAGGATCATGAATATATCACATGAGAAGATAGGGGGAAAGAGAGACATCTTGAATGTTCTTGGATAGATTTATCCTGAGTGATGTTAGGGATTTCTCTCATCACAATGAGAGTTTGTGTTATACATGTAAACCCTAGGAAAGAACATGGTGCTAAAAATGACAATATTTCTTATGGATCTTGTTGTAGCACTAGGGTCTCTACCCTTGTAGAAGACATCGAAAGTGGAGAAAACACCTTTCATGATTTTGGAGCCTTGTTCTTTTGGGATGATTCATGGGCACCTTGGTGTTTGAAATGATGCAAGAGTGCAAGAGTCAGAAACATGGGGTTGGAGCATTAAAACCCTAGGATAACCATGTAGACTCTGATGTTAGCACTAGTCTAGTTGTATTGCCATGTACTTCTATGATATAACAAAGCCAAGGTTTGTGATCACTAAGGAAGACATTTACACTAGTGTGGAGAGCTTGAGTGATACAGGCTTTATGGCACCATGCACTCACAGGTAAAACATAAATCCAATTGATCCATGGTCAACTCAATCACTCTCTTGCTCTTATTTTAGACATGATGCCCTATTTTTGACCTAATTTGGCACTTTCTCAAAATTACTTGAAATTTATAGGTTTGTTAACCACCATTATAGAAACAAGTTTGATGCACGTACATCCTTGTATTGTAGATCACTTCATGTGGGTTTCCTTGTTCGTTACTTGTATGCACACATGTCCTTATTTTATGTTAGCCCCTCTCACCTACTTGTCTATATAAGGGAGGAGAGAGCTCTTGTATTCATTATCATCATTGTACTCCCTCTTTGCGAACCCATAGAAATATGATCTTGAAAGTGGGGAGAGCTTGAGTGGCATAAGATTGATGTTGAATCCAATGAGGACTTTCTAGCAATCTTAGAGAGGATAGGTTTCATTAGGAAACCCTGGGAGTTAGAAGCTAAGGATCATGAAGATACCACAGGAGAAGATAATGGGAAAGAGAGACATCTTGGTTAAATCTGAAATGAATTAAGGGAGTGTGTGGCACCATTTTTGGGGTGTCGTTTCTTACCCTAGTGAAAATATTTAAAAATTCTCATAAACCTTATAAGGATCATATTTTGGGAAATGGTGAGAGAGAAATTGGGGAATAAAGGGAAATGAGGCTATGCATGAAGTAAGGAGGGGATGGTTATTGATGATTAGGAAGGAGGTCGTAGGGAGAAGTGCTCAACCTAGTGTTCGAGGTCATTCATGTCAAAAAACATAAGATTCTCTGTGAAGATGGGGAGGCATTGATAAAAAAGAGGTGTGAAGGAGGAGGCCACAAAATGAAAAGGAAAAGGGCCATGTAGAAACAAGGTTACATGGAGAAAGATAGGAAAGGTAGAAAGAAGAAAAGAGCAAGCACTACCTATGGAGATCATAGAAACCAAAACAGAAGAGGATGTGCATGAGAAGAGAAGATCACGTGGAAGGATAGAAGGGAGAAGATGAAGTTCAAAAAATGTCAAGGTAGAAAAGAGAAAGAAGAACATAGCCTACTAGACTCAAACAACTTTGTAATAAATAAGAACAAGTATATCAAGAATGCATAAGAGAAGATAAAAGAAGATTAAGCTAGAGTAAGAAGCAGAGAAGAATTTGCAACAAAGGAAATTAGTTGCAACTTCAGGTAAAAAGATGGTTTTAAAAATTTATCGAGGGAAGTGAATTGTAATCCTTGGTTGAATCATATATCAACATGCTTGGAGTTTTTTATGAGGAAATAAATGAAGGGTATGAGTATCGAATTGTAATTTATGATGAAAATAGCCCTTTGAGGCTTTTGTAACTATAAATTTGTACATTTTCTATGAATCAACTAAAAGGTCCATTGAGCCTATAATTTAAATACAAGACTTTTGGGTAACAATTCCGATGTTTAAATTGTTCTATGTAAATGGCCTATTGATCCTATATGTATGTTTAAATAATATGTTTGAGTGTAGCCCCTGTGGTTATTATTATGGTTATTATTATGGTTATTATTATAGCTTATTATGCTCTATGTTACTATCAATATGTGTATTGTTGAAATTCTTATTGTAGGTATAGCAAGCTTGAGAGTTCAGAAGGAATGTTCTGTGTAATTGAACATCTACACGGACAAATGCATCCGATTTTCATTGAAATTCCATATACTAACAAGGCTTGCAATTGAAGATTTGTTTTTAACACAACACTAACAAAGCACAAATCCGTCAAAATTAAGGTTCACAACAAACCTAAGGAAAATATTAACACAACACTAACAACCTTTCACATATTTGAAAGAAAATAGTAACTTGTGACAAATCTTAAAAGACAAAAGCTTCTACGCCAGTTTACAACAATTTTCAATAGATAATGCCCAAATTTTTAAAATCTACAATAAATATGGGTAAAAATCAGTATTAAAAGGGAAACATCTATTGGGCAAAAATATTGGTATTCTTATTGCTTAAAGATGGAGATTACAACAACTTACAACCATTCCTCACACACTCACATTGATTATACCTCTATGAATTTACATGACTTTTATAAATTTATTGCGCTTCTTACACAACTTAGGTTATTTATTCTCCACCAAAGCTAGAACAGTAAGAATATAAAAGATGCTTAGCAGGAATTGGTTGTTACACTTTTTTAACATTTTCATGTAATTTTCCTTGAGTATGGCCGCAAAATCAAACTCAAGAAAAATAATTTCATCTTGAGATACTGAGAGTTCTTACACAAATGCAGAAAACGTAGTAATGCGCATTCCCATTGCAATGCAAAAAATACAAACAGATATTTGCAAAAAAATGGCCTAAATTACACAAAACTTCATGTTTGAGCCACAAAAATGCCCATTGCGAACATAAACTATTAACACCACATCATAATGTAGCATAGGACGATGAGCATCACCATCAGTACGAGAGGCAAGAGTGATGATGCTCTTTCAATAAGTTTAATATAAGCTCTTGTATATTGAATTTGGTGTAGTTTTAGAATTGATCGCCTCGTGCTTTATATATATATATAGATGAGAAAAGAAGATAGTAGCAGAGAAGTTGCACAGATAAGAGAACAAAACAGTTCCAAAGAGATGTCGATAACAAAAACAACATGGTTTTGCATGAATGAGCGACACAACAGCACCCAAATATAGGTGGACATACATATATGTGTAAACACTAACTATTGAATATGTATATATATATATATAAGACTTAGTGAACAAGGCTATAATATATGTATAACATGTATATTATATTTCCGCACTATTTTATCACTATGTTATGCGAACCCTACAATTCAAACTTTGATCATATTATATATGATACTAAATTTGGTGACTAAATAATCATGGTAACCCTTCAACCGATCTCATTTCCAATAGTAAATGTTGGACTACTTCAGTGATCTTCCACCTCGACGTAAGTGAGCTTACAAGTGGAGCCTTTGAGCTTCCACTTGGCAAAGAGAGATCCACCATACCTAGGCGGACTTCCCAACGCCCACAAGGAAAGGAGGTATTTTACATGGTCTCCACGAATCGAACCTCTCACGTTCAGGATATTCCAAGCTATCGATTCAAGGATGAAATTAACTGCAAGACTCGAACAGAGGACACACAGGATATAGCCTGAAAAAGTAAAAACTTAGTAAATACTAACTCAAATCCAAACGTCTTATTGAAATTCAAATTCATACATGTTGAAACATTCAATTCACGATGCATGTTAATTGGATTTGAATGTCTAGAGATATTGGTGTTAGTGGGAAGATTACTTTTTAGTTTAAGAAGGAATTGTGCAACGAAGTGACAGGGCAATAACAAAATTAACTACGTTATTTCTAACCATGCCAGTAGCTCGAGAATCGAGTCTTTCCATTCCTACCCATTCCAATCGGTTTTGAACATAACATACCTGCCACGTTACAACAAACAATCAAAAACTTGTAAGGCTCCATTTCTCATACATTTGATGAAAACTAGCTCTTCAAACTCATTATAGAACAAATTCATCACGTATCACTTCAAAGTTTCAAACTCATTATAGAACAAATTCATCACCTATATTTCAACTCATTATAGAACAAATTCATCACCTATCACTTCAAACTCATTATAGAACAAATTCATCACCTATCACGATTTAGCGAACTCGAATATCTTAGATAGGTGGGAAAAGTAAATTGAAAAAGAAGAATGCGGAGAATCCGAACAAGTCTAGTGACGGATTTGTAGAATACCTCTTCAATAGTGAGCACAGCGTTGAGATCCCATACACATTCCGATCACATTCTTCGGTGAGCACAGCGTTGAAATCCCCATTCTTCGGAGAGCTCTGGAGCACCATTCCAGCTTTATATAATGGTGTTCATAACAATGGTGTGGTGTTCATGAAAATTGTGTGCTCGACGACATCAAATGTATGACCTGCTTGGTTCACTAAAATGAGGCGTATGGGATGAAGCAAGCCGATTCAGTGATGGTTACGGAAATGGCATGCTTGGCCCACCCGATCCGAGAATCATGCTTTTGGCATCGGTGCTTTAATTTTTTTTACAAAGTTAATGGAACATTTTCACATATGATTAATTTTGAAAATAATAATTTGTTTAAATTGAAAACAAATTATAATTTCTAGATAACATTCAAAAAGTTTTTTACTATCTTCATGACAAGGGTGTGTTAAAAATATGGGCAGAGACATGAACAAACGAGTTACAAGTGAACTCACTAACTGAATGTAACTAACACAACTTAACTAAGAGATTACTATTTCTAACACTCCCTCTTAATCTCAAGTGTTACATTCTTAATAAACACAACACTCCCTCGTAATTATGATACTCTAAAACATCTAAAATGTAAATCTCATAAATGCAAATGCTTGCTGGTCTATGTCTCAGCCAAGCTTACAAACACTTAACAAAAATTTTAAAAAAACTAAATTAGCTTCAGGCTACTTAGGCCTATTTCTTTCATCTTCATCTTCATCTTCAAATATAGAATGTTCGCCTGGATCCCAAACTTGATGTTGTAGTCTTCCTCCTACCTTGCTTTCAATTGTATCCTCAATGAGGTGATCTTTGTGGTTAACTATATCCTTTGTCTCATTGTGTCTCCACCCAAAAATATTCTGCAAACACTTCCATAATTCTTCTATCTCAATGTTCATCTCTATTTCCTGCAAAATTTCTGCAATGCTAATTTCAAATTCTTGAAAATTAATGTTTTCATATTTTTCATCAGCTACAATATTCTCGTTCATGTCTTCACAAATTCTTGGATTTTCTATCCATTCTTCTAGCATTCTCAACTCTTCATCATAATTTGTTAACACATCCAAATGATGTTCTTCTTTCATAGTACCTGCATAATCTGCAAACACACACAAATTTTCAGGTCCAAAAACATGAGATTCTTTGGTCTCGTTTGATGCTTCAAGCATTTCCTTGTGTAGGAATGGACTCTCCAAACACTCTACAAAATCTTCTTCTTGTTTCTCATCAAATACTGCTACATGGGCAGTTTTATCTTCAATCAAATTGTCAACAACAAACTTTGTTCGCTTCACTAAGTTAATGTCATCAGCAATATCTATTGCTGGATTCAGCAAATTTTCTTCATTATCAAAGGTTGCTACAATGGCAACTTTATTATCCACTTCATCATTCACTAAAGTTTCTTCATCATCAAAGGCTGCTACAATGGCAAATTTATCATTCACTGGTGTATCTACACAATGGAATTCACCTTCCTCTTCATGCTTTGCTTTACAAACGATGATTTCAATCTTCTCCTCTACTTCTTTATCAAGGACTTCTTCGATTTTCTTGTCTTCGTTTTCTTTCTCTGCTTCTTCTACAAAAGCTTCTTCTAATGTACCAATATGCTGCAAAGTATTAATGTTTCTTCTCTTTTTACTGTATCTCATCTCTAAAGCATCCCAAAAAGCTTTTGTACTAACAACTTGACGAAGTTTATAGAAAACACAATAAATAACGTTTTCATCCACTGCTGACAAAATGAGAAATCTTGCTATTGCATTTTTTCTATTATGAGGATCTTCAAAATATTTTTGAACAAAACGCCATAAATTTACTGAACAAAGCAAATCTTTCATTTTATTTGCCCAAATTTCATAATCCATATCTTCGAAAAATGGCAAAATCGGCATAGATATTCTCAATATTTCATTTATCTCTTCATCTTCATTGATCCGATTCTGATCTAGATCTTCATTGATCTGCTCCATAGCTAAAAAATACTCTATATTTCTCTTCAATTTTTTTTTCATAAATAACAGCAATTCTTCACACCAAAAGGAATTATTTTCTTTCTCAAAATCAATTGATATTCATCAATATAAGACTGCTCGTCTTTATATATAAAGATGCACTCGCCACACTTCACAAAACTTTCTAAGAAATCAATTTCGGCTTTTTATAATTCTCTTTTACTAAAATTTATGTTTTTCATATTATAATTCTCTTTCACCAAAATTTAAGCTTCTCGTAATTCTCTTTCACCAAAATATTAACTTTTCTTTTTGCTAAAATTTTGCAAGCATTCTCTCAAATGACTCTCAAATGACGTGTTTCATCCAAATGAAAAATATCCAAATTGAATACCTTCAATAAAATTTTGCTGGGTTTAACTTCTTATCTTATTCATGGCAGCAATTCTTCACATACGACGGAATGCAAATTATTTACGCTGAGCAGAACTTTCTTACTGCACTATCTCAAGCCGAATTTTTCACATGGTCGACTTTCTCATATGAATGGTAATCTTCATACGCTGATCTTCATACACTGGGGTTTTCTACAACTTCACGACTCCAACGAATTCTTCCTGGCAATTCTTTCACAGTGAACTTTTCTTGCTGGATTCTTCCTTGCAACGATTTCTTTCACAACGAACTTTTCTTGTTAGATGGCACTGTACCTTCTCCAAACAAATCTATTCAAACAGATCTGCTCCTGCTTCAAGGGGACCTTCTCTCCAATCTTTGAAGAGGTTCTCCAGACACTAATCCAATTTTGGATCACCCAAACACTCTAGGTGTAACACAGGCTTCAACAAACTTCAAGAACAGTACCAGTTTTTACGAAAGCAGACTTTTCTCTGCATGTGCAGCAACAAAACCTCCAAGGGCTCAACAAAACCTAACTGCTCAACAAACTGGCTTCAACAACTCTGCGTGCACAGGCTTCAACGAATTGGTGGCTCCAACAAACTTTTAACAGCAGACTTTACTTCTGCATTCAACACCAGTCTTCAACAAATGTTCACTGAATAGCAGACCTTCCAAAACCTCCAACCAATCAAGAAGAGGCTCTCCAAACCGTCACCAACGGATTAACCAAATGCTCTGATACCATGTTAAAAATATGGGAAGAGACATGAACAAACGAGTTACAAGCACGAATGGCTGAACTATATATTTCATATTATACATTAGTATATATATGTTACATAGCTTTTACAGTTTAAAGCAATACCGACTAACTGATTGTAGAACTGACTAACTGAATGTAACTAACACAACTTAACTAAGATATTACTATTTCTAACAGGGTCAACTATACCCGTAATGTCAATGGTAAGAATGCTACATGTCTTCGAGGAATTTCATATATTTATGGCTATCACAAACAACTTTGATATATTAACCATAGAAAGCTGGGTTGCAGCATATCCTTGCCAACAGAATGTTAAAGTAGAAAAAGATAAGGCTCCATGCATCATTGATGATTAGGACATTATGATAAGGCTCCAACATTATGTTATATGTTAACCGAGATGAGTACAATAAAAAAATATCAACTTTTCAATTTCCAGTAATTGTAAAAAAAAAGACAAAGCAGCTCGGCTGGTAAAAGGGGCAGTATCAAATAGGTGTCCGACGAAAGCATCAGAGCTTAGCTAGATAAGCCATGCAAGCGTATCCAATAACAGCCCGACTGAAGGATCGAAGGTCTACGAGATAAGAGCTGGTCTGCTATTATCTCAGAGGAAAGGTCTCTGAATCCACATTGAATTCGAAGTCCAAAACCGTTTACTTGAATGCAATTACAAACATTGATATTTACAAGTATGAGCCATCCAACTTACCAGCGAGGGCATGTTTCTAGGGCGAGGGTCGACATTGGTTTTTCTTTATGGAGGGGAGTAGGAAGAAATACTCCAATGGATTGCGGAAGAGTCGGGCTATAGAAGGAGGATACTGGAAAACCATCGGTAGAGACCGCCTGGTTTTTTCGAGAAGGGTGCTTGTGGGGATAAAGAAGACCCTAGTGTTCCATAGAGGGCAGTCCCCTCATGCGGTGTGTACGAACTGGGTCATGCACGAGTACAGGCTTGTCAATGATGAGGATGGAGAGTCTTCTCGCTCCATTAAACTATGCAACCTTGCAAAGCGATGGTTGGCCTAATTAACACCGATTCCTTTACATCCTCACATAGATTTCATTACATCCTTTGCGTAAATATGTTGTACAATCTGATTAGCGCTCTCAATGGAAGTGATATGCTAAAGAAAGACTGCTCCTTAGAAGATATGCATGTAAAGATAGCTCACAAGAACATAAATCTGGAACCTGAAAAGATGCATAAATTCAAACATCATTTTTAGGTTTGATACAATCAAGCACCATCTCAATAAAAAAATAAATAACGACCTATTCAGAGCATTGAGTATGTCTACTCTTACGACTAGATAAAAAAACGCTTGGAATATGCTTATGGGTAAGTACCAACAAGAGGGTATTTTGTTTCCTCCTTGAGACAGAGGGATTTTCCTTTGAGAATGAAAATGGGCCATACTGCTCAGGTTTCCCGAATGGTAGAATACTCTATGGTGAAACATCATACAATAGTACAAAGAATGTTGAGAATGAAACAAGAAAAAAATTACATTATGTGCAGATTGTAGGTCATTCATCAAATATGCTAACAAAATTCTTTGAATCTCGTATGGAGTCATACAAGATTATAGGAGGATTGCAATTAATTTAAACAATTCAAATTATTTACCTAACCATCTAATGTGCCTTTTAGAGCTCAAAGGTTGAGACTCTAGAATAGGAACACCACGCAGATTAACAAATTGAGTTGTTTCCCAACGCAATCAATTCGGACACGAGTGCTTCCTCTACGATACACAACATTTCAGAGGACAACACTGATACATCGACTCCAGATGGAGTGTTGCATGCACCTAGATGGACTGATTGTATGCACCTCGATTGCTACACAAATCCCTATCATGTGTTAGAGTGAGTAATTTTTATGTATTTTTTTGCATGGAATAGGGTGTATTACCAATGCCAATTGCTATCATTTTCTCCACATTTTGAGAGCTTCCAACCATCTGCCTTCGCTAAAAACCATCGTTGTCACTGCCAGATGTAGCTCTCTTCCACACAATTGGAAGCGTAAACATCTTCCTGCAATATTTCCAAGGGAGGCAATGTCTTCTAACGAATGCTGATTAACTCTCTTAAATTAGGCATCCGTACATGATATAAGTCACGATTGAACATTTTTCTATTATGTTTCAATGCATGAAATGGGCCCCCTTAAATCATATAAGCAATCACCGTGGCACACATACTTTATTTCATAGCTTAATATGAAGAAACTAATTGGAGGTGGCGGAAGTGTACTAGAAATACCAAGAAAGGGATTCCACAACCACTGAATGGTATGTTTATTGTGAGGCGTGAGTTCTGGGTATTCAAATAACCATACAATGAATCCTCTAAAGAAGAGGATTCATTTGCCGATTTTGCAGCAACCAACAAAGAGAATGAGTGACTGGGTGTATGGATGGTGGTTGGGTCTAAACAAAAAAAAATCATGGCAGATTCTACCACTATTGGGCCTGCAAAACAATTCATGGGAAAATATACAGTGGTTGGGCAACATAAAAGCATATTTATGGGAAAGTAAATAAGTGTTGGGGCATGAAAAATTAATTTATTGGCAAGCATGTAACAAACAAAAATGTATATTTCGGGCTCCCACAGATAACCCAATATATGGATCATGAAATCGATGCTCAAAGCCTTGATTTGACTCTCTGTTATAACCACAAAGACTGTATTACAAAACTCAAAATCAGGGATAAGGTTGCAGCTTTCAAAATTTAATGCGGACCACCTGGGAGAAATATTTATAATCTCTCTGTAAAAATTGTGTGATAATTTTTATATGCAAATTGATGATATTTCTTGTATTATATTCTACAATCTTTCTTAATGGATTGCAGACTATATTACGATTTCTAAACAACCCTTTAATTCATTCTTGTGATGTGTGCCTCTACCAGCTGCATTTTTAGTAGTTTTCCACGTTAGCTCAACTTTTCTACTTGGTATTACTGCATTAACTATGGCGACTACCATTGCCGGGGAGGAAACAATACACCAACTTGCATCTATGCTTCTAATCATTCTTGGTGGTAGTTATGTTATATTGTTTATTTTTGAAAAATGAGGTCACAACCATTCCCACAACCACCCCATGGAGAAGATGGTTGTGGCAGGCCTTATACTCGTATTGGCACTATCGCCTTGTGCTACTACACTTCAAGTATTCCTTGATGTAGAAAACTCGTGCCCTATCATTGCATTGGCCCATGATTGACTCAACGGACTACGTGGCAGTCGGTCAGGGGCCTTGAGCAGAAGCAACGAGTCGATAAGCAATAAATATCCGACTATAATAAACGTACAAATGCCTTATATCTCGTGTTACCATATCTAGTTCCTGCAGATGCAAAACTAATGCCGGTGAGTAGGTCTTGGTGGGTGAGCACTGGAGCCAGATATGCTTGCACCATTTTTCATATTTGTGGGTCAAGATTAGATAAGTTAATAGATTGTACAAGCATCAAATTTGACTCAAATGGTATCTAATGCCCCGTTGAGTTGTAAAATTCTCAATTTTTTTTTATTTTTAAATTAATTTTAGTTTTTAAAAATTGAAATTCTCCTGCAGAGATTTATGTAAAATCCTAGTTGTAATTCACCAATAGAAAAAGTCCATTTTAAATTTTCAAAAAATAGAAATATATTTTTTATTTTCAAAATATTTAATTTAATAAGCTATTTTTTGAAAACATTAGAAAACATTGTAAAAAAAATAATTTAAAAATCCAACTAATACAAGTCAATAAAGTTTCACTTGTCATCTAAAAGTATATCCTTGCCTTGGCAAGCATAAAAATATGTCATTTTGTACCATGAATGACATAAACATTTGAAGGAAATTCCACTGACCCTAATATTCTTAGTGGAAGGGTTGTTAAAAAGCTCATCCAAAACGAAATTTCTTTTAATTTTTGTACACGAACATCTAAGTAAACTTTATAAGTAGAAAGATTTAATTAAGTTGAAGCATTCCTTAAAAAAAATATTGGAAAGACGTAAATCAAAGTCAAGTTTTTATTTTGTTTTGAAAACAATAATGTATTAACATAAATAGATATAAAACACAAATATCCTTCTTAATACAATAAGTATAAATTTAACAAACATAAAAGTATATATCTAAATATCAAACACATTATTAACAAGAGCTGCAAGCAGCGATGCCAGTAACAACAAATTGTACAGATGAGGAAACATAAACATAAGAAAGCAAGAAGCATGGTTGTCATAACGAAGCATGGTTATCATAACACTCACCCAGCAAAATCAGTGGAAAAAAAAGCATAAATCTAATGCTATATGGGAAAACGGGGTAGGATACTAAGCCATGGATTTTGATGTGGATTTTGATGATCAAATTTTACATTAAACTTTTTATTTTGATGTGGATTTTGACGATCAAATTTTGTAATAAAATTTTGTATAGATTAAGCTAAATGAGTGTTGAGTCTAAATAGACCTTGGTGTTTTATTGAGTGTATAATTTAAGTGGGCTTGTAGTTGTGCTATTACAAAGTATGCCTCGTTTAGTGGAATAATAGTAATGATGTTTTTACGCCATATTTTTGTTAAATAAATATTTACATCGTGAATAAATATTCATATCGTGTTCGTCCATATCAGATCAGATGGACCTACTAATGTAGCCCGGTTGAAAATTCTTTAGATTCTACGCATCTTTTTGATGATTGTTCAAGAAATATTTTATGCTAGTTTACATAAATAAAGAACATAATATAGAACATAATAAGCGTAAAATCCTCTCTTAGAATGACCGGCTAGAGAGCCGCTTTTAGATTCAAGAATCAAGAAAATAAGACAACAATAAATGAATAATATGCTACATCTTGTTTAATAGTGCTCATTGTGGAATATGAATTTGGCACTCGAATTTCTTGTGAATTTTTGGACATGTCCAGCTCCTTTCCCAAACGAGTTGATCCGTAGTTGAATATGACTGCATTAGTGTTGCATAATGCTAAAGTCGTCATTTTAATAGCCGCAATCTGAAAAATTAAATGGTAAGGATTCATGAGTAATATACCAATTCACACACCTTCCTGTATGGCTGCCAGTCCTGAAAACAGTTTGCGTCAGTTAGGCCTTGTAAGATGATTCCTCGATTGAAATACATCTTTGTTTTTAGATAATAAGAAACAAAAATAAGCAAGGAAAACTTATACACGTAAAAAATCTAAAGAGGGAATGAGTATTGTCGTTCCGAAGATGATGTCAAGTCCCCGTTTGGCGTGATGCAAAGCTTTCACCATTATTATGAAGGAAAAAAGAGCATCACCTTCTTCCTAAATGCTTGTAAGATAATTGTGCATTTCTATCATCGACTGGACGTTTACATTCACTAGGTAAATGTCAATTTATAACCACCTAAATCCAATCTTCAAATGCCAAACAAAAATCTATAAGATTTTGTGGCCTTCTTATCTGCTTTTCAATCGCATGCGCATCCCTCCTATGCCACGTTTAAAGCCTGCAAATGGAAAATAAATGTCTGTGGAGATAACTGTCAAGTTTCATTTCTTGAAATCTTTTACATTGTACAATCATTGAGATTTCCTTCTGGAATAAGATCCTTATGTCTTGAGTCCAATCTCCCAAACTTCTAATCTTCACGCTCAGACAATCAGCACCAGGCACAGATATCAAAGAAAATGGGTTACTATTAAAGAATTAAATTGTTCAGAGCCTCATTAGTAGAAGTTAAAGCTCCAATTCAACATCTAGCCTAAGATATTTAAATGTCAAAGAACTTGGTCTCCCAACAATATTTTCTAAATATAAAATGGGCCTCGCATATTTTAAATAAACCTAAGGCAATTTATCAAACCTCGGTGCATTCACAAGAACCATAAACTAGATCTCTATCTCCTCTTCGTCTTTTACTTTATCCCTCGGCATGCCTTTAATGAATAAGCCTAACCTGACCCAAATTCTAGACTTGAATGGATGGGAACTCTCATTGACCTTTGGGGAAAGAAAAATCCTTAGCTACTTAGTAGCACCTTAAATTCCTTATAGAGCTCGGAGCATTCAATAACATAAGTAATACAAAGTGTTGTGTTGTTGCCTTTAGAGGCCATACAACATGACTTTTCGGGTTAGGTTGTATAGATGTTGGTGCAAGGGCCCTCTGTTCCTTCATGTTGTGCTCGAGGGAACTAACTAGCTAAGTCGTTATATGACCAGCCCATGTTCTCTACGACACCTATATAAATCATAGCATTCTCTTTGAGGAGCGTTGGTTCAGGTTCCAAGTAAGGATACAAGTACAAAGATACAAGTACCCAACAATAGCATGAGTTCCCCCTGCTGCATACCGCGTGACTGGGTGACCACAGATCTATTGTTGGAGTTAGATTCTGACATAGTAGGCATTCCTATTGAATGTTGAATCAATACTACAAGGAGATCAGACGAAATACTAATGCCGGAAAGCTAGAAGCGTGGAGTAGACTTTTAAACATGAAAAAATGCTAAATATCTTGATGGAGAAACCAAAAAGTTGTTTTCTAGAAATATTTTGTCGGAATTCTAGAAGCGTGGAGTAGACTTTTAAATAAGAAAAAATGCTAAATATCTTGATGGAGAAACCAAAAAGTTGTTTTTTGGAAATATTTTGTAAAAATTGAAGTATCTGCATGTTTAAAGCCAGACGGATTAATAGATTATTCATATCAAAACCCTACAGAGAATGGGGGAGCTCAAGAAACCATTCAATGCAGTGATTCCATTGTGATTCCATTTGTAGACAGATGGCAGTTGAAACCCTTGCACCAAATTTCTAGGGGTTTCAACTAATCAAAATTTAAATAATTCAAATAAATATTAATTTAGAATTTCAAAACCATAGTTTAATTTTGTCAATTGAAAAATAATTTTGTACTTCTGAACTAATATATCCAAAATGGATCCAAGGGGTCACTCACATAATAACAAGAAATGCATGATTACTCCCTATCATGTACGGACTATAGCGATCGGGTGGTCGCTAATAGGTACTTTTAAATATTTTTTTAGGTAAGTAAAGTTTTTTTTTTGTAATTCTGCAACGTATATTGATCAAAAAAGAAGAAAATCACATAGCTTGTAGGCATCTGAGGTGGTCTTCTATGATGAAACTACCATCCCAATCTATCAAAGATGCTACTGTGGCTCTTACATTCCATACAAAAAAACTACCCCTTAGAGGGAGGTCGGGCTAGAGTTTTCTTATCATAGTTTGAATTATACATAGCTAACTTGCAAGTGGTGTTTCCTCTAGAATGGGGAAACTGCCCTGGAAGGCATCATCAAGCTCTGGAAGCTTGAGTGGCAGTGACGCAACCTTGCGAGAATCCATGGGTTTGTGCTCCACAGGGTTCCGGATTCTTTTACTAGGAGGAGGGCAGAAAGTAGATAGAGTCAAGGATGGAGCGTAAGGAGCCAGGTGCCTTTCCGAGAGTGCACCCTTACTAGACAGCTGATCACTCGAAGTGCTAGCACTTCCAACCTCAATGTTTTCCGGGCCGCGACTTCCAACTACAAGTTGCTTCTAGGAAAAGATGGCATCCAAGATTGCAAGCCGATCGTCCACATTAATGAGCTTAGCTCTAGCACCTAGCACTAACTCTTTTGCAGAGCTGCAACTGTTTATCATATCCTCCATGAGCGAACCCATCATATTCTTTATGAGATAATAATGGTTTATATTACCTCCTCCTTTCCCCGAAGCTAAGTATTTTGAGACCAGTCGAGCCTCTCAGTCATCTATGAGAATGCGGAATGGCATAGATACTCTCATCTCATAGCCATCCTAAATGACCGGAGCAGAGTGGCATTGGCTCCTGCCTCGACTTCCACTTCCTCGATGAGGAGTAACACGTTGCTGAGACATTGTTGAGAGCACAAAGTGAAGTAGGACAAAATTCCATAGTCCAAAACTATCGAGTGTAGGGAAAGGCCAGCGCATGTAAACATTGAGTCGAGGATTGATGGAATATATGCCCTCATCTTCCTCCCTTAACCTGCTTATGGGGCGATTCTCAAAGTCCACACACACCATATCAATGTGCAGAGAGCCGAATTTAATGAACAAGGTACCCATACTGTGTCTCGCCAGCAAATGAAGAGATGTCTTGTTGAACTGGATTGAATGATCCATCATCGTCGACCTCCAAGAGTTTAATGCATGTAGAGCAGGGTGCCACGTTGTGGGCTCCCAGGTCAAGGATCCTCCTCTTCATGTTGTTGAGCTATCGTGGTGGCACCTGCATTGGGGGATTAGGTAAGTAAAGTTATTTTTCATTGTTTTAGAAAATTAATTATTATTTTAATTTATTTTAAAATAAAAAATACTACTTTAGTTTTTAAAATTAAATATTCTATATTTTTTATTGGCCAAAAGTTGTGATTGGACTAAATACTTTTGGTGGGAGGTGACATTTAGTTTTAAAATAATACATATAAAATTAAATAAAAATAAAAAATCTTAGAATTGAAATGTATCTATTTGCATTAAAAATTGGTTTATCGCGTTAATTGTAATTGCTTCATGTGCAATGGTTGCATTAAATAAAAATTGCTCTAATACTAGATGTCCTTTTTATTTCATGTTAATTGCATTTAATTTTTGACATATGTATCACATGATCATGATATTGATATCAACCACTTGGTCATTGTCGACACTTCTAGAACCTAGTCAATACTTCTAGCCCATCCATGGAGAGACCTATTAGTTCTCGGGCATGTTCTAGAGTGAAGAGGTAAGTCTCATCAAGCCACAACATTCCTTCGTGCATCCTTCTCATTAGGAACTTTACAAAGGATCTTACCAGTAGTTGGAGAGGAGCTAGCTCTACAAAGGGTCCTGCAAGGTTTTCCTACCCATCCCATAAAGGGGTGTTGTTCTTCAAACTATTCCTATAATGAGAAGAGCCATGTCAAAAGAACCTTGAATCACGGAGCATTTAGTAAGCAGCGGAGCTAATCAAAGTTGGTGGGAGTTTCAGTTTACTCTATTGATCTAGTTGATAGAGAGAGAGACCTAGTAAATGCACTCGCAATGAAAAAGTACCATCCATCATCAACATGAAAATACCAAGGTATGCCTAAAAATATTTATTTTGGATTTATGCATTGAAATCTAACTGCGTACCTTCTTAAAGGTGGAAGAACACATATAATATTCATAAACCTGGACCCTTGGTTGTTCTAGTGTGGCTACAGGCTTAGACCAAAGCTCTTGGGTACTAATTACTAGGTAAGCAAGAAACAAGAAGAAAAAGACAAAGTGGAAGCTTAAGTAGTATTACCTTTTAAGCTTAGAAATCTAGGTTATCAAACAAACAAACCGAACATGCCATGACTGGTGCCTATATAAAGTAGAGAAGCATCTACGGTCAAAGTTTCGTTGAATATTGTCTCGATTTATTTTTATGCTTATGATAAATGAGTGGTTTTTTTAAGGTGGGTTGCTATCAGAATCATATATATAGCTACACCGATGGAGTGTTTATATATTATAATTTGGGGTGGAGTACCATCTATCGTTCAAAATTCCAAAGAAACAATTATATATATATATAATAAGTGGTAGCTAATGCATGATTAATATGTAGTGACACACAACCCATTTAAGATTACAACTAAGCATGGAGAACAAGTAACAAATAACTTGTTCAGAACACTTAACTTGTAATCTATCAATGTTCACCAGACACAAGTTAAGTGGTTGTGCTAGTTATATGGTGTAATGGCACCCAAGAATGTCATCCATTCACGATGGAATCCATAACTGAGGGGCCAAATTCCACCCAAGGAACTTAACTCACATACCTTAACTCATTATGTAAGGGACCAAATTTCACCCAAGGAACTTAACTCACATACCTTAAATCATTATGTAAGGGACCGTATTTCACCCAACAAAACTTCCATAACTTAGGGACCAAATTCCACCCAAGGAACTTAACTCATTATGTCTCAAGGACCGAATTTCACCCAAGGAACCTAACTCATTATGTTTGACGCTTTCGAAAACTATGAGCTTCACCCTTTCATTCCCTTCCCTCCATATTCACTATATTTTTCAACAATGCGTTGGACATGACATTATGTAATACGTATTGTGCAACTCAATGGCCTCTTAGAAATCCATATGCCCACTTGCTCTCATCCAGTTTCATTTGCCTATGTTTCAACAACCTCTACAGGAAACCTACAACAATTCTCCATTGTACCACCATAATGATTGGTCTTTCTAATTACATTTCCTTTCATAAATTGGTCGAGAATATATTCATGAGAAATATGAATTTCAACACCATCAAAACCTACCACAAAGCCACCAAAACTATGAATGGAAGAAGCTAGCGCTTATTTAATTGATGGAAAAAATATGTTGATGGAATGATGATTAAATCTTTTATAAGCAATGCCATTAATATGGGAAAAAAAAATAGCTTCTCCTTTGGATAAGAAAAACTCTGTGATATATTGAGGAAGAACGCTTGAGTTCTTCCTTATATAAAAAAAACTCTTGTGGTCTATGAATTCTGTGCAAATAGCTTAACGCCAAATTTACAATTTCTGACAAACAGTAACTTGATTTGATAAATTTCTGGTAGCAAAACGAAAATCATTAACAATCTATGGAATCTGTTAGAAGTAGTAATCTCATTAGTTAAGTGTGTTAGTTACATTCCGTTATTCAATTCTATATTCGGTTAGCTAGTATTGGCTTGAACCATCAAGCATGTAACATATATATACTATTGTGTAATAATAATTTAGTAGTTCAGCCATTTGTGCTTTGTAACTCTTTTGTTATGTCTCTACCCATATTTTGAACATGGTATCGCAGTTGTTCATCAATCCAAGATGGATTTAGGATCCTCTTCTTGATTGGAGGTTTTGTTGAGCCTTTGGATGTTTTTTTAAAATTGTTGTTGAACACGTAGAGAGAAGTATACTCTCTAGTGAAGTTTGTTGAAGCAAGAGAATGTTGGAAATATTGTATTTATGAGCTGATGGTGTATCTGATATGCGTCGGCTCTATCAAGCTCTCAATCAATCATTTTTTCATTCTACAATGTCAGACAGTAAGTCAATTTGCAACCAATCCGGCTCATGACAAGATAGTATTTATGTAGCCGCGTTTGTATTTCGTAGACCCAAAACTTCTTAAGTAGAAATTTATTACAATCATAAATAAAGCCCTGTAGCTTCCAGGAGAAGCCAAATCAAGTTTGTGTATAAATGAAAATCACTCACAGAAGATTAGATAGAGAGAGATAAGAGATGCAGGAGTGAAGAGAAGAAGAAAAGACCCGTGAAATGTATGAAGAGCCCAAGCTCTGTAAAATTGTGAAAGATTGAAGTAAAACTCATCTCTCTGTAAGTGCGGTAAAGTTACTATATTTTATAGTGGTAATATATATAAGTCTTTAGTTTTATGTATTCATTCTCAAGAATGTTGGTTTATGCATGTCGTGCATCTTCTTCATATTGACTTGTGTAAATTTTCTTTACATTTATGGTCTGTAAATCAAATGAAGATTTCTAAGTATTTCACGGTGGTAAATGCCCTAGTTTAACTGCGTAGTAAATTCAACATATGTTTCGGTTCTTATGGTTTAGCATGAAATACATTTATGCAAACTTTTTTTAAGATTAGGTTATGCACAACTAAATAGGTATGTGAAGTTAACTTTGGCACAGTTAACCTTTGTAAAGTTAAAAGAAGTTTGCAAAAGTAATTTGAATGAAGTGGGAAGCTTATGCAAAGCAAAAGTAATTTGTATGAAGTGCGAAGCTTATGCAAAGTAAAGTAAATTTGTGTGAAGTGCGAAGTTCATACTACACAACAAAGTTCACCTGCGTAGTAGAAAGTCGAAATACACAGATAATCTCAGCATAGTGAAAAGTGGAATCGCATAGGTAATTTGTGAAGTGAAGTGTTCGACAAAAATAGGGAAGAAAATTTTAGAGCAAAGTATTTGCTAATTGAAGCGCAACTATAAAACAAAGAAAAGAAATGTATTCATTCACTGTGCAGGTGAGTGAAAGATATTTACTGCGCACGTCAAATCTTTTGACTACATGGTGTTCATTTTCCATTGATCTGGTATCAAGGCCTGGTTTATGGAAAGTAGGAATTGTATTTACAAAAAGAGAAAAGTGATTAAAGAATGGCTTCCACTTCGGGTAATTTGCAAACTCCAATATTTTCTAGTAAAAATTATGAATATTGGTCTCTAACTATGAAAGCTTTGTTTAGAGGTCAAGATGTATGGGAAATAGTCCATAATGGTTATGCAGAACCAGCAGATCTAGCAGCATACAACAATCTCACACAAGCTGAGAAGGATGTCTTAAGGGAACAAAGGAAGAAAGATGGAAAGACATTGTTCCACATACATCAAGCAACACATGAATCCATACTCCCAAGAGTAGCAATTGTGCAGTTAGCTAAGGAAGCGTGGGACACACTGGAAACTTCCTATCAAGGTTTGAACAAGGTAAAAACTACGAAACTACAAATTCTTGGAACAGATTTTGAATCTTTGTCGATGAAAAATACAGAGTTAGTAGAATCATTCTATACTCATGTTATTGGTCTGGTTAATCAAATAAAATCTCATGGAGAAACTCTAGGTGATCAAAGGGTTGTTGAAAAAGTACGTAGAGTTCTTCCAAAGAAATTTGAATCTTTAGTTGTGACCCTGGAGGAAAACAAAGACCTGTCCACATTTACTATTGATGAGTTGCAAGCCTCATTATTCAATCATGAACATAGAATCAACGGTTCAAATACATCACTGGAAGGTGCATTCACAGCATAGTCATCCATAAGTCGTGGAAGAGGTAGAGGAAGATCAAACTCTAGAGGCAGAAGAAGAAGTTATTTTAGAGGAGGTTGCAACAATAGCCTTGCCCATGTTGATGGTAGAAGCCAGAATCAGACCCCTAATCAGCTAAGTAGACAAAGGTATGACAAATCAAAAATTCAATTTCATTACTGTAAGAAGTGTGGACACTTCACATATGAATGTAGGAAGAATAATTATGACCAAGGAAAGCAAGGACAAACACAGTCAAGAAATAGAAACCCTCCAAACAACTCACTGTTCTTAGCAAGTGCATCTCCACTTGAATGCAATGTTGTCCAAGAAAGTCCAAATGACATATGGTATTTAGACTCAGGATGTAGCAATCATATGACTGATAATTTAAATCTATTCTCTAGTCTAGATAAATCAATTCAAACTGATGTCACACTTGGAAACAATATTCAAATCATTGTTTTGGGTAAGGGTACTGTAGATATTCTAATCAAACAGGGGGAGTAGAAATATATGCCTGATGTTTATTATGTTCAAGGTTTGAAGCATAATTTGATGAGCATTAGACAACTGATGGAAAAAGGTTCCAGATTTCACATGATAGGAAAGCATTGTGTGATCAAGGACATATATCCAAGCAATCAGTTAATGGTTGAAGTGCAGATGACAAGCAATCACTTGTTTCCTTTGAGGATAAGACCAAACATAAAAGGAAAAAAAACTCAAGTTTCTCATGGAAGTCAGAATGTAAATTCTGGAACTGCATTCAAAGCAGAAAGCAAAGAAGCAGAAATTCACTGTGACAAGAAAGAAAAAGACAGCGCAATGCAAGCAACGTTTCAAACATAAATAAATGATGAATCCTGGTTATGGAACTTCAGATTTGGACATCTGAATTTTGGTGGGCTAAAGCTACTACATATGAAGGACATGGTGAAAGGATTTCCATTGATTGAAAACCCAGAAAGAATTTGTGAAGGCTGTATTTTTGGAAAACAGCACAGACAGACTTTTCCAGTCAGAATGTCATACAAAGCTCACACACCACTTGAAATTGTGCATTATGATATTTATGGACTGACGCAAACACCGTCGATAGGAGGATGCACTTATCTTCTCACATTTATTGATGATTTCACAAGAAAAACATGGTTTTATTTTCTAAAACATAAATCTGATGCATTTGGTTGTTTTCAGCAGTTCAAGGCACTTGTGGAGAAGCATAGTGGCTAAAACATCAAGATATTAAGAACATATAGAGGTGGTGAATATGTTTCAAATGATTTCTTAAACTTTTTCAAAAATCATGGGATACAGAAGCAATTCACTGCGCGGTATACACCGTAGCATAATGGTATCGCGGAGAGAAAGAATAGAACCATAATGGAGATGGCGCGCAGTATGTTGGAATCCATGCATCTGTCAAATGAATACTGGGCTGAAGCAGTGGAAACTGTTGTATACATCACGAATCGATGCATCTTCATCATTCAGGTCTGATTTGTGTCATAGGTGTCATAGCATCTTCATCATTGTTGTCATAGAACTAGGGAATCTAGTCTAAATGTCAGTTCCAAAATGCCTCTTCCTCTTCCATGGGAGTTACTCTTCCACTCCAATTCGATCTTTATTGAGTCATTCCAAGTATATTGACCTTCAAACTCCCCAATATCATTAGACTCCACCTTGGATTCGAATGGGTGAGAATCATGCCAAGTGTAGTGGGGAATCTTGTCACAAATGGGTCCCACAACCTATTATGTGTCCTTATGGTCCAATGCCACATTATTTTATTTGTATTACTATTTAATTTAACCATTTAATGTGAATTTGTAAGAATAAGGTCACTTTGAGTCTTGTAGCTCCCTTATTCCAACTTTTAATGCTTCCACCCCCAATCTAGGGAACTAGTAATTTCCCTCCATGACAGTTCATTTGGATGGGTATATTCCAAACTTTGAATTGGGAATTTCTCTTAATGATGTAAGAGAATCGGGGCCTAGGAAGAGAAGTCGAAGATGATCGACATGGAGAAGGCCGACCATAGGGATTTTCGACGACCACTCGTGTGGAAGAGCAGATTGGCTGTCGAAGTCAATAAGTCGAGCAGGAGCAGTTGATAAGCATATCGGCAAAAGGTGCAGAAGTTCGAGGGTCGACATATGTTGAACCGCGACACCGACAGCTTTGGACTGGCAAAGCCTGAAGAGTATGAAGGGAAGCCGACAGGTTATGTTGAAGGCTGACTGAAGACAGTAAGGCTGAGGTGATAATATCGATTCCTGTAGCAGTGTCAGAAGGACACGTAGAAGTCAAGGAGAGTACTTGAAAGTCGTTCGGGGTTGCTAAGGAAGTTATTAGAAGTTATTGCGGGTGGTTGAAGACATGACATATGTCATCACAGGCAGAGATTGTGCAGCACGGTAGAGGCGCTGACAGTTGCAGGTCTGCAGGATCTGAGGAGATCAACAGATAGAGGAAGCGTGTCTTAGGGGTCGAAGTGATCTCGGGAACAACAGCAACAGAGTAGAAGAATTTTTCGTAGGAACAAAGTAGGGGAGAGTTCAGTAGAGTTCAGTTCGGTCAGGAGAGGATTGAGAGAGCAGAGCTCAAGAGAAGTTTTGTATATTGGAGAGGAAATTCACACATCTACAAAGTGCAGAGAAGATCGAGCCATAGCTCAGAGTTCCGCAGTGAACCAGGAGAGGGTGACGGTCGACACACTAAGAGAGCACACAGTTACTTCTGTATTGTAATTTGGCTAAGGCCGACAATAGTAAGTTATTACATTCCTTGCAGTTTGCATTGTAACTGTTTCGATAGAAGTAATATAACCCAACTTCTGGCATCCTGTTTACATCTTGTTTATGTGAACGTGTGTGTTGTGTGTAATTTTTAAGCAAGAACCTTTTTGACAAAGTTGCTTTGTGTCAAGTGGTATCAGAGTGGGAAGAGAATCGTGTCGAGGAGAAAGCTAGCGATACCAACTTGCCTTGCGTCAAGTGGTATCAGAGCGGAAGAATCCAGTGAGCAAGTGTGTTTACAGCTCCAGTTGCGGTTGGGTAGAGTTGTGCCCGACATGTTGAATTCTGGTTGCGATTGGACGACTGGGAGTTTCAGTTGAGGTTGAAAATGGCTCACAGAGACGTTAATGTTCGAGGTGTTGGATGAAGAGCGCGTGGCACAGCAGTCATAGTTGATCATGAGATGTTCAGCAAGTCCATCCGAACAATGTAAACGTTGACAAATGAAGTTGCATCGATCAAAGAAAGCCAAAGGTGTGGTTGTATTCCTAATGCGTTAGACCACATCGACGAAGAGCTTGAAGAAGTGGAAGCACGAGAAGCAGCATGAGAAGAACCAGAAGAAAAACTGATCAAACTTCTGACCAATATGAGAGGTCGGACAAAGATAGATGTACATACCTACTCAGGAATTCTGGATCTAGAAAACTTGATTGACTGGTTCAGATAAATGGAGAAATACTTCAACATAGATCAGATCAAGGATCCTAAACGGGTTAAGACTGCATGTCTAAGGTTGAAGGGTCACGCATCACTGTGGTGGGACAATGTATAGGATGATAGAGTCAAGAAGGGCAAGGAGAAAATAAAATATTAGGATAGGATGGTCTCCAAGCTGAAAGGAAAGTTCTTGCCAAAATAGTATGTGATTTCCTTCTTTCGAAAGTTGCAGAACTTTCGACAAAAAGAGATGATCGTGAAGGAGTACATGGAAGATTTCTATAGATTTTCGATAAGGTCAAGACAGACCAATGAAGGCGAAGAAGTTGTCGCAAGATATGTCATCAGCTTGAAATATGCCATTCAAGATGAGTTGAGGATGTCAAGATCCAGAGTGATCGGTGAAGCCTACCATTTAGCTCTGAAGGAGAAGAGAAACTGTCGAGGAAATCTGCAGCGATCAAAGGTAGGATGACTGGTCGGGGTGCGAAGACTGTTTCCGCAAAAGGACAAAGTAGTAGTTACAAGACAGAAGCTGTCGAAGAAAATCGATGAGCGGAAGGGACATCTAAAAGGGAGAAAGTGTAAGAAATCTGACGCGATGGTCGAGAAACACACAATTGAGGTGCGTATGGTCGAAGTAGTCCATCTGATAGAAAATGAGCTGACAAACCAGCCATAATCTGTTACAAGTGTCGAGGAGCAAGATACAAGGCATATGAATGCCAGGAGAGCCTACATGCTGTAGAGGATTCGAAGCCCAGACGTCAAAGAGATGAGCAAGTCGATGAGAGGATAGAATCGAAATCTGAAAACAATGAGGATGAGAAGAAAAATCAAAACCTGACGGTCAAGAAAACATTGGTTCAGGAAGACCGACGCGACGAGCAAGAACCGACACAACAAAAGGCTATTTTTCAAACCAAAGTGAGAATTGGCGAATGGCATTGCAAGACCATAGTTGATGGTGGAAGCACTGAGAATCTTGTGTCGATAGAGGTCATCCACAAGATCGGGTTGAAATGTCGAGAACATCCACACCCATACAAGATCTCATGGTTGTAGAAAAGACATCATGTGAAGGTGACCAGATAGTTCCTGATTAACTTCAGAGTTGAGGGATTTGAAGACAATGTGTTGTGCGATGTAATCCCAATGGATGCGTGCCATCTGTTGTTAGAGATACCATGCCAATATGATCGAAAAATGATCTATGATGGTCAAGCCAACACAGTCATAGTTTGGAAGAATGGCGTGCAAAGGACTCTTAAGACGAAACCGTAAGAGAAAGTTGACGGTAAGCAAGGTGAGAGTAACTTTTGGGAGAAGCGAGTGGTGATGTGTTCAGTGAAAGAATTCCTCGTGGAGGAGGAAAAACAATTGGGATGTTTTGCTGTCATTCCGAAACGACCATGTGTCGAGAAGGCGACAATGGAGAAGATTTCGGTCGAAGTCAGAAAGATGCTTGATGAGTTTCAAATCATAGTAGCCGATGAGACACCGACGGGATTGCCACCGACGAGAAGCATATCTCATCAGATTGACTTGATTCTAGGGTCGAGTCTGCCAAACAAAACAACGCATAGGATGAGTCCAACAGAAGGTCAAGAACTTAATCGACAGGTCCAGGAATTGTTGGACAAGGGATTGATCAGAGAAAGTCTGAGTCCGTGTGCAGTACCAACAGTATTAGCACCAAAGAAAGGTGGAGAATGGAGAATGTGCACAGACTCCAGCAAGATCACGATCAAGTACCAATTTCTATTTCTGAGGATGGACGACTTGATGGATTGCTTGAGTGGAGTGAAGTACTTCACGAAGATAGACTTGAAGAGCGGTTATCACCAGATTCGGTTTAGAGAAGGAGATGAATGGAAAATAGCATTCAAGACGAAGGAAGGGCTATATGAGTGGTTAGTCATGCCATGCGTATTGACTAATGCACCCAGTACATTTATGCGGTTGATGAATGAAGTACTGAAACCATTCTTGGGTAAGTTCGGCATAGTGTACCTAGATGACATCTTGATATTTAGTCGAACCAAGATAGAACACTTGGGACACATTCGACAAGTATTGCAGAAGTTGCAGGAAGAGAAGTTGATGGTGAACCTGCAAAAGTGTTTCTTCATGAAGGAAGAACTGGTGTACTTGGGATTTGTAATCTCGGGTAAAGGGTTGGTGATCGACCCAGAGAAGGTGAAGGCAATATTGGATTGGCCGGAACCGACAAGTATGACTGGAGTAAGGATTTTCCATGGACTTGCCAGTTTCTACAGGAAGTTCATTCGGGGATTTAGCCGAATTTGTGCACCTCTAATAGAGTGCATGAAAATTTGGGGAATTCAAGTGGACGAAAGCAGCCCAACGAGCTTTCGACAAGTTGAAGGAAAAGCTCATTGAGAGCCCATTGTTAGTGCTCCCGTATTTCGACAAAGTTTTCCAGGTCAATTGCAATGCGAGTGGAATGGAAATTGGAGCAGTGTTGAGCCAGGACGACTGACCAATTGCATTCTTCAGTGAGAAGTTAGATGATGTGAAGTGGAAATATTCAATCTATGACCAGGAGTTCTATGCTATTGTCCAAGCATTGAAGAAGTGGAGGCATGATTTTTTGCCCACGAAATTTGTGTTATACACAGATCATCAAGCACTGAGGTATCTGAATACTTAGTCGAAGTTGAATCAGCGGCACATGAAATGGGTTGAATTCTTACAAAGATATACCTTCATGTAGCGACATAAGTCGGGCAAGTCGAATAAGGTTTCCGACGCACTGAGTCGAAGAGTTTCATTGTTAAACATGATGATAGTTCAAGAAACAGGAATAGAGTTGGTGAAAGCAGAGTATGCGACCGACGAAGATTTTGCGAAAGCATGAGAGGCTTGTTGTGAACCGTGGAGTCTCGATAGGACTCCATAATTTGATTATTTTATCCAAGAGGGATACCTATTCAAGGGACAACAACTGTGTATTCCCAGAGGATCCATAAGGGATAACCTAATCCAAGAGTTGCATAGTGGCGGGTTAGCATGTCATTTTGGCATTGACAAGACTAGGGCAGTGGTCGAAGAGAAGTATTATTGGCCAGGAATGATGACAAATGTCGGAAAGTGGGTTCGACAATGTAGAGTTTGCCAGTTGGAAAAAGGGAGAAGTCATAATACAGGGTTGTATACACCATTACCTGTACCGGATACCCCATGGGAGTACCTGAGCATGGATTTTGTGCTAGGATTTCCAAAGACACAGCAAGGAAGTGACTCAATCTTCGTTGTAGTGGACAGATTTTCGAAAATGGCACACTTTATTCCGTTTCGGAAGACAAGTGACGCCACAATAATTGTTGTACTATTATTCAAGGAGATAGTCATATTTCATGGGTTTCCAAAGAGTATCACATTGGACAGAGATACCAAGTTTATGGGGCATTTCTAGAGAACCCTATGGAATAAATTTGACACGAGGTTGCATTTTAGCTCGGCATATCATCCGCAGACAGACAGAAAGATTAAGGTGGTGAATAGAAGTTTGGGAAACCTTCTAAGGTGTTTGACGGCCGACAGACCCAAGCAGTGGGAGAACGTGTTGGCGCAAGCAATGTTTGCATACAACAATTCTATGAATTGGGTGACAGGGTTGAGCCTGTTCCATATTGTTCAGGGAAGAAACCCACATGGAGTGGTGGATTTGGTCGAGTTACCAACAGAAACCAGGAAAAGCGCGGATGCAGAATCATTCGCAGAGCATATGAAAGAAGTGCATGAAGATGTGCAAAAGAGCATATAAAAGAATAACACGACATACAATTTGAGAGCCAACAGGAAGAAGAGGCTAGTTTCGTTTAGTGAAGGAGACTTGGTCTATGCACATTTGCGGAAGGAGAGATTCTAACGGGAACATATAACAAGCTGAAGCTGAAGAACATTGGACCATGTAAGATTCTGAAGAAAATTTCAGACAACACTTATGTGTTGGAGCTACCGAATGACTTGAGCATGTCACCAATGTTCAATGTCTCAGATTTGTACAAGTTTGAAGAATATTCAAGCAATGGAAGCACGGAAGTGTCGAACATCGACTGGAAGGTGCAGATTCCATATCGATGGAAAGAAGAAATCACAGAAGTAATAGAGGAACGTGAAGTCGAAAGTATGTGCAGTTCGCGAAAGAAGGAATATTTAGTGCGATGGAAGGATGATGATTTGCAGGAGGCGACATGGATTTTCGAAGAAGAGTTTAGGAGACTGACGAAGCAGTTGAGTTCTTTTTTAGCTGAGGAGTCTGATGCAGGAGCATCGGGGCCTAGGTAAAGCAGTCAAAGATGATCGACATGGAGAAGGCCGACTAGAGGGATTGTCAACGACAACTAGTGCGGAATAGAAGATTGGCTGTCGAAGTCAATAAGTCGAGTAGGAGCAGCCGATACGCATATCGACAGAAGGTGTGGAAGGTTGAGGGTTGACATGTGTCAAACCACGACACTGACAGGTTTGGATTGGCGAAGCCTAAAAAGTGAGAAGGGAAGCCGACAAATTATGTCAAAGGATGAAAGAAGACAATAAGGCCGAGGTGATAAGACCAACTACTATAGCAGTGTCAGAAGGATGTGTAGAATTCAAGAAGAATACTTGGCAGCCGTTCGGGGTTGCTAAGAAATTTATTAGCAGTTATTGCAAGTGGTTGAATACATGACAGATGTCGTCACAGGCAAATATTATGCAGCACGGGAGAGGCACCGATAGTTGAAGGTCTGCAGGATCTGAGGAGATCATTAGACAGAGGAAGCATGTCTCGGGGGTCAGAGTGATCTCAGGAAAAGAAGCAGCAGAGTAAAAGGCTTATGCGCAGACACAGAGCAGGGGACACTTCAGCAGAGTTCATTTCGGTCAGGAGAGCATTGAGAGAGAAGAGCTCATGAGAATTTTTGTAGATTGGGGAGGAAATTCACACATCTACAGAGCGCATTGAAGATCGAGCCAAAGCTCAGAGTTCCACAGTGAACCAGGAGAAGGTGATGGTCAACACACTAAGAGAGCACACAGTTACTTCTGTATTGTAATTTGGCTAAGGCCGATAATAATTAGTTATTCCATTCCTTGCAGTTTGCACTGTAACCATTTCGGTAGAAGTAATATAAGCCAACTTCTGGCATCCTGTTTACATCTTGTTTATGTGAGCGTGTGTGCTTTGTGTAATTGTTAAGCAAAAACCTTTTTGACAGAGGTGCCTTGCGTCACTTAGTGTGACCCACCTTGTCCATTTGGATCTAATTTCACATTATTACTAACTTGGACATCATTTTTGGCAATTATTTGCTAGCATCAATTTGACAAACTATCATGAGTATGGCCAAGGGCTTAGGCCATTGTGACCCAATGCAAAATTTTGGGACATGACAAACCCTCCCTTCCCAGTATTGCTTGTCCTCAAGCAATTTCAACACATGTATGTGGAAGAACCTGCTTTCTTTCAAAAATTTTGCTTCCCAAAACTTCTCTTCTGAAACCTTGAGTAGAGCCACCCATGCACTACTATTTGTGTTTCCAAAACCAAGGAGATGTGCATTTTCTTTTTCATTTTGATATCCCCTGTAACATCACCACTAAACACCAAAATGTTAATTAAATCCATAAAAACCATGTTTGCACAATTAATCTTTACCTCTTTCATATTTTGGAAACCTCGCTTTGATACCACTGCATAATTCTTGAAGTTGCCATTGAGTTGCCCAACTTTCAGTATTCAAGATTCCATGAATATTTTAGAGAGGATCCACCATGCTTGATGCTACACTACTCTAATTAAAATCATTTTATTAAGTGGGGACTCAATCTCCCATACTACTTGCTTCCCAAAAAAATTTAAAATAATGGGACTAAAAACTATCCTAAGGTCTCATTGCTTATATTGCACTCCAACAATTAAGAGTGCTCTCCAACACATACCATCAGGAAAGAGAATTCCTGGATCCCATTTTCGTGTATGCATTCTTCCAAACATCATGATTACAAAAGATATATAATCAAAGTACATAACCACATAATAAAAATGTACATCAAGGAGGTGCCTCATCAAATAATCATGAAAGTTCTTATACCTCCAAGTAAGTAGACCACCATTTTCCAAGTGCATACAAGCTTTAATTAACCAATCAAATCTGATCCAATGACATAGGTGAGGATCCCATGTCCTATAATTCTACTCCAAAAGGATGTAAGATGCATCAAAATAATCATCCATGTTTTCTTTCATCCAAGAAGTGAATGAAGAACCTCCACTAAAATTTGAACCAAGTAGGGAGCAAAGGAAACAATAAGCCTTAAAGGGGCCCACATAAGTAGAATTTGTGCATCCATGAACATGTGTATCATCAAGAGATAACAAAGGATGTTGCTTCCAATAAGAATTTGCTCCAATCATATATCTCTTCACCCAAGTAGTGGATGAAATTCCTCCAATATCAATTGAACTAAGCAAGGAGCAAGGGAAACCCTGTTTCTTCAAGTGACTCAAGTGAACATCATAAGTGCATCCAAGTAGATGTGTTTCATCATAAGGTAACAAAGAATGCTGCTGCAAATGTAAATAAGAAATGGCTCTAATAATGTCATAATATAAAGGAGAGATTGGATTTTCATACTCCTCATGTGGCACCATAAAAAATAAACCTTTCATCCATACTTCATTAGGATGAATGTTGCAAAATATGGAAGTGTGGGATGTATGAGAATGAACCAACTCACCCAAATGATCAGAAAGTGTAGAAGTGTCCTCATGTGAATGCTCCATAATGGTAGGATCATGCACCTCCCTCAAAAGTGCAAAAATTTCCTCATAGGTTGGTTCCAAAGTAGTGGAATCATACACTTCTTCAAAAATTGTGTCACCATTTCCAAGAGGAAACTCATGTTCCTCTTCCACCACATCAAGTTCTTGGATCTAATCAAGATCATATTCAAACACATCAAGCATATGAAAATTTTCATGTTTCTCATGATCTACCATGTCATGAGAATCCTCCAGGCAATCTACCATATGACAATTTGAAACATAGGAGGAAGAACAAGTATATTGCAACCTTTCAAGAAGTTGCTCATTTTGAATTTTGAGTTTATGAATATCCTCATTATTATTCAAGTATGCATCATGTAATAATTCATTAAACTCAACCAAATTGTTTCTATCAAAAAGAAAAGACATGAAATTACCTTTGATGTTGCACATTTCTCTTTGAATCTTCTCCATGTCTTCAAGGAAAGATGGATCCTTCATTGAAGAAAATTTCCAACAAGAATTTGACACTAATTCTTGAGTGTCATGGAGCATTCTAATAATCTATTGGATCTTATTTTCATTCATCTTTAATTACCCTTCAAGAAAAAGAGGCTCTTGCAAATCAGCCTCCTCATCTTCTTCCTTCTTACTTGGACCAACTTAATGAAGCTCAAGTGGTGATGGGGAAGTTGATCTTGGATCTTATTCAATTGCTACAAGGTATTCATTTACATGCTTAATGGAAGTTTGTCTTGCAGCGACACTTTCAAAATTTATATCTATGTCACCAATATAGAGGTGTGAGCACCAATTAGTAGGTGATCCTTCATAGTTCAAACATCCATCAGTAGATGCTCTTCGATTCATGTCCAAGGTAGAATGTGTCTCGAAATAATCCTCAATATTTTCAATAGAGTATTCTTCATGATCATGTGATGTCTCTTCATATTTGGAATCTCTTTTTGAAGAAAAACCAAAAACTCTCTTCAAGTAGAAAATACATGCATTCCCTGAAGCTTCAGATATTTCATTGCTCTTTTCACTCACACACATATGATTTTCTCTCCAAGGTCTTTTACAAGAATGGCATAAACCTTTCTTCACTAAATTTCCATCTTCATTTTTGGGCCTATTTGCAAACACACAATCAACAAAGAGTTCAAAAGGAGGGGCCTTTTTTGTATTTCCCTTATAGAAATCAAGATATGCCTGATATTGTTGAGACAAGGTTTTATATGTTGCTCTCCATATTTGTAACTCATTTAGAGAATTATCCTTTGGTAGTGTGACACACTCATATTTATCATACATAGGGTCATACTAATAATATTCATTCTTCATGAAATTGTAATAAGTGTTGCATGATGGCACCTCTTCCTCAAACCATTCACATTCTGCTTCATATTTCTCACAATCATCTGCATACTGCTCATGAGCATTATACTCATAGGAGTCATCATAATAGTAAGACATGGATGAAAATTATTCTTCAATGACTGATATTAATTCATAGGTGCAAGTAACATGCTCTGATACCATTGTAATGTCCCTTATTAGAAATTTATTAAAATGGTGGAAATTTCAATTTTTCCACTAGTTCGACCCTTAACTAGTATTGGTTTCTTGGTCTCCAAATGCTCCCAAATTGATACAGAAGGTGTATGGATGATATTAGGACATTATTATGAGGTTCATGGATGATTTAGAGTCTTCAAAAGGCTTCTGCAACTCTCCTTTTAATTCTGGTAAAGGTAGGGGATTAGACTAGCAATTTGGGGTTCAATTCCCCCTAGGTAGATGCTGGAAATGGCTCTCCAAATGCTATGGAACCCTCTCGAATTTTAGAAAAAAAGTAGGGGATATCTAGGGGACATCAATATGGTCTTATATGTAGCACCATTCAGTTTATTAATTCTGCTACTACCCTCTCAAATCAGATACAAAAAGACTAGTTTCGACCTTGGGGGAAATGATAGGAAATCTTCTCCAAATGCTATGAAATTGAACAATTTGACTCCAAAAGCTTATACAATGAACATGAAAGTTCTATAAAAAATTATTAACATTCCATACATCATTAATTCATCAGTGGTTCACTTTTCCATTAGAATATATCAGCATATCATTGGCATACATCAACATAGTGGGGAAAATGGCACCATTTGCTTATTAATGATCAAATTTACATAGTTCCACTTGGAATCTCGACTTGAATTTATTCTGAATATGAAGAACAGAGCATTTACATCAGATAATAAAATAATGGGGCATTATAAGCTCCCCTAAAGAGAACAACAACTCACCAAGTGCGCCCCACCTCAAGGATCATGAATATGTTGAGAAAACTGGAAATGGTTGGAGAAACAAGTTGAGCTAGAAGTGACCATGAGCTGCCCTATAGCTTGCACCTACAACATAAGACTCCATTAAAGCTCCAAATGAAAGGTCTAAATGGCATTTCCAATTACCGACTAGGATGGGAATATTTCACCCTCGAAATTGGTGCTAAGGCAAGTAGAGTAGCACTCCACTAGCTCTTCTCTCAAATGCAACTTCTAAAAATGATCAAAAGCCACCATGCTTCTTTTTTATTGTATTTTATAAAATTCTAAGGTCCTCCATGGGCCGAATTCATTCCAAGATCTCATGCCAACTCAAGTTGGGAAGAGAGTCCAATGTGTACCACTTGTCCCTCCAATTCTAGCCTCCTCCTCCACCAAATTCGAATAGGTGTCTCTTTGGCTTTCCTAACTCCATTGACCACCCTATTTTAGGCTATTTTTAGCCCTGACATGTCATATATGTCAGATGTCAGCATTCAAGTCTGATTTGTGTCGTAGGTATCATAGCATCTTCATCATTGTTGTCATAGAGCTAGGGAATCTAGTCCAAGTGTCCCACTAGATCCAAAATTCATCTTCCTCTTCCATGGGAGTTACTCTTCCACTCCAATTTGAAATTCATTGAGTCATGCTAAGTATATTGATCTTCTAACTCCCCAAGATCATTAGACTCCACCTTGGATTCGAATGGGTGACAACCATGCCAAGTGTAGTGGGGATTCTTTCCACAAATGGGTGCCACAACCTCTTATGTGTCCTCATGGTCCAATGCCACATTATTTTCTTTGTATTATTATTTAATTGGACCACTTAATGTGAATTTGTAAGTCTAAGGTCACTTTGGGTCTTGTATCTCCCTTATTCCAACTTTTAATGCTTCCAACCCAATCTAGGGAACTAGTAATTTTCCTCCATGACAGTTCATTTGGATGGGTATATTACAAAATTTGAATTGGGAATTTCTCTTAATGTGACCCACCTTGTCCATTTGGATCTAGTTTCACATTATTACTAACTTGGACATCATTCTTGGCCATTATTTGACCCTTAGCATCAATTTGAAAAACTATCATGAGTATGGACAAGGGGCTTATGCCATTGTGACAAAATGCAAAATTTTGGGACATGACAGAGGAGCATTTGAATTCTCCATTAGAATTGCTGGAGCGAATACAATATGGTACTGTTACTACTGCTGCACTGAAAAAAATTTCAATAACCTGCAAAAAACTCTCAATTTTTGGAGATAGACTACTATTGAGCACTGCTTTAGGACAATAGGAACTTTTATCTTAATCCTTCACACCCTGCTAGACCTCAAAGGATTTCTCCAATGAATTCAATGCAATGGCACCAAGATTTGTTGTGGAAATCTAGAGGCTTTTGTTGCACTACTGAAAGCAGTTTCTCAACCTATGCTCACTGAGCTATGATACCATGTGAAATTCTAAATCACATCAGATCATGGAGCTAAATATACCTCATAGAGAAATAAGGAGCAGAAAAGATGAATTACAGTGAAAATTGCAGTAAAAATGAGCAGACAATTAATCATGCATAAGAACTTAGATAGGAACAAAATAATGTTACATGGTCCAATAATCAATATAATGAACAATGATGTGACAATGGAGAGAATTTGAATCAGCTAGGAGAATTCAAGTCACAGTTTGTCTAGCATAATAATTGCCACCTCTATCAGTGCTCTGGAGCTCCCAAACTCAGTTAAACTCAACCAAATCTTAGTGAACTGATGATACAGTTAGTAAACTGACCAAGGAGGGCGCATCCATGAGTTTTTCATGCAAATCAATTAGAAAAGGATGCATGATGCCACAATCAGTGGTGATCTGAGCTCAAACTCCCAATTAGAGTCACCAACTCATGTGTAACTCAGTTAGACTAAACTGAATCATTGAGTGGGCTCCTAAAATATAGGAAACTCCCTCTGAGAGTCCTAAAATCATGCATGCATGGCACATTAGGTGGTTAATGGGTCCTAGATAACATTTGGACACCACTAGGGGTGAAATAACATTACTAGCAAATGATAAATAATGCAACTAGCAAAGATGGAGTATTAAAATATCCTAACAAGTTTAAGATCATTTTTAAAGTTTAAGTCATGGTTGGTATGGGATATTGGTTTTCTTTGAAAAACTACTAAGATTTAAAATGTTATTTCTCTTTTATGTAGTTAAATAAAATTATTGTTTACTAAGAGCTTATTTTCTCAAAGAAACATGTTAACAACCCAAGATTAAGAGGCATCTGGATAAAATTATTGTTTACTAAGAACATATTTTCTCAAAGAAACATGTTAACAACCCAATATTAAGTGTCATCTAAATAAAATTATTGTTTACTAAGAGCTTCTTTTCTCAAAGAAACATGTTAACAACCCAAGATTAAGAGGCATCTAATTAGAGTGGAGGTTTACCTCCATGGATACTACCACCTAAATTATGCCATTCACAATTTGAAAAATATTAAAATGGTGTGGTCTAGAATTGCAACATGGTTGTTCTTTCATGGATTCATGCATGGATATAAGGAAACATGATGATCCTTTTTTAAAATCAAGTCTTGATTAGCATGAGATATTAACTTTCTTTAACAAACTTGTGACATTATGAAATAGAATTTAGGTCTTCTAAGTATAAGATAAAACAACTTTTGATTGGCTAAGTTAATAACCCAAAACCAAGAGGCATCTAACTAGAGTGAAAGTTTACCTGGGTCGATACCATTGCTTGAAATATGTTGTTCACAATTTGCAAAATATTAAATTGACATTGTTTAGAATTGTAACATGGTTATTTTTTCTTTGATTTATGTATGAATATAAGATAAGGTTCTTAAAAAAATCTTATGATCATTTTTGAAGTTTAAATATGGCTAGTATGAATGGCTATATGAAATATTAGTTTCATTTGAAAAAACGGAGACAATGAAATAGTTTTTAGGTTTTGAAATGTGAGATATATATCTCTTAATGTATTTATATCCTTCTTAATGTATTGTCCAAAAAATATGTGTTAACAACAAACAAACAAACAAAAATACAAAAAAACATCCCACTAAAATAAAAGTTTGTCTCCTAAAATACTATCACTCAATTGTTTGTATTTTCTCCAAAAAAAAAAAAAAAAATTATGTTAACAACTAAAAACAAAAAGCATTCTACTGAAGTAAAAGTTTGTTTACTTAGATATTACCACTTACCACTAAATTGTTAATATATTTTTCTAATAAAAAAGGTTAACATCCTTTCACTCAAAATCCATATCATATCTAAGAGGCATCTAACTAGTAGATCTTTTCTTCAGACTGAATTATTTGAGCTTGAATTAAGCTTCTTGAGAAACCACTGTCAATAAAAACAAACAAATTATTAAAATTTAACCACATATATATATATATATATATATCGAAAGGACAAAAATAAAAAATTAATACCACTGTAACGAATTTTTTTTTATTAAAATTAAAATATATATATATTTCGAAAGGACAAAAATAAAAAATTAATAAAATGGAATTTTTTTTATTAAAATTAAAATATATATATATTTCGAAAGGACAAAAATAAAAAATTAATAAAATGGAAAACAATGTATAATATGTAATAATATATATGAATATGAAAATGAGAAAGAGTGAAGTTTCAGTTTTGTATTTTAATTTACACATTGATAATAGAAAAAAATAAATCACAAAAAGACTGTTGCTTCCGTACATCAAGGGATGCATCTAGCCAGGTGTCGATAATGCCCAACAATGGCTGGAACTGTGAAACACTTCTATTGAAGTGAACATATATCACAAAGAGAATCGATCGTCAAATTCGCCTATGATTGTTCACATATATAAGTCTCCGATAATATTGAACCTTGGTGTGCCTTTATTCATCTCCATTATTATATGTCTATTAATCCACTATTATGTAAGAAAAACAATATTTAAGATTCCGAATGGAGGTTGAAGATTTCAATAGATGATATTTAAAATTTTGATAGCTTCAATTTTAATTTATAAGTAACTCAAAATTGATGGATAAAGTCATTGAAACATACTTTGAATTTCAATTTACACAGATCATAAAGAAAATTCAGATTTTCACTTGATGAACGCACAGTTTCTCCTTTTGAGCTTCGAAAAAATAAATACAAAGACAACGCAGGTTTGACACAAAGAACCGTATAAAATGGCCATAGGAATTACACAGTGCTAAAACGCCTCATAAATCCTCTGAATGTCATACACCCACTCAGAATTTTCAAAATATTTTGCCATTAATTAATAAGTCCAGTCATCGAATACAATGATTCCATTCTTCCATATATATATACACAGAAATCTCCTTCTCTTAAAATCAGAAACCATCATGGACAATGCTACAATTTGCTTCGTTCTCCACCTTCTTCAACACTAGTCCAAATTGTTCCAAATAATTTCTGGATTCATCTATATCAAAATCCTTCATAAACTTGGCAATGCAATCACTGACCTCAGCGTTTTTCATTTCGTCCATCTGCAACAACAATCTGTCAAAAATTACCATAGATAAATGGTAATATCATCCATAATCAAACAAAGAAAACATTTAGAGTAAGAAGAACGAAGGACGTACTTTTCTCAGCGCCAGTCCTCTTGCAGCTCTTTTCAAATTTTGCCGTCTACGGCCCTCAATTAAGCTACTTGGTTTACTACCAGCGTTCTCGCTTTGAGGGCCGATTTCTGCCTCTAATTTCTTGCAAATATCTACAATTTCAGCAACATTCGACCTCGAATCCATCTTCTTTGTGAATACGCTTTTCAGATCTGGACAGCATTGGTCTCATGGCTCTGAATCTTCAAAATCATGAAAATATCTAGTCTTTTCACCCTGGAATAAAACGTGGGCGTAGGGAGCTTCCTGAGGAGGAGCCATCAATAGAAAGATATTGATGTTTCAAAAGCAGATATTTAATGAAGACAGAGACCTGTGAACCCTAAAATATTGAAAGCAAAACTGATCGCAATAGAAAATCGACTAATGCTTTGTTTCTATAGCGCTGGTTCTTACCAGGAATGACAGATGCCCAGAAAACCTAACTTACACGCCAGAGATACTTCACAGATATCGAACACGTAGCAGGAACTTCCACAGGACTATACTCGCACGAATTTCATCAGGTTTCATGTCCGAACTTAATCGAGTTTGCAATTGTAATCGATAGGTTGTGGTACGGCGCGCATTAAAATTTTGGGTCCCCTTACCTGTTTGCAGGGGAGATGTATTGATATTTAGAATTTTAGATTGACGGTACTGAAGTAATTAACTTCAGGACAGGATAAAAAACAGGCAAGTACGGACCTCGTATACCTGGCCTATCAGGTCGTAGGATATGGGGCACGCAAGTCGCCCCATATCCGATCGGCGAAAACTACGCCTCCGCCGGCCGACGGCGCTCCTGCTGTCCGCGACTTTGCCATTAACGTTCTGGGTTCCGTCCTGGTCTCTTTGCCCCGGTGTACTTGCTCGCGATGTAGAAGAACCACAATGGGGGCGATTCAAAACACTTTGCTCGGTGATATTCTTACTTTTCTCATGGCATCCGGCAAGTTCGTAGCCCAACAGAGTGAAGAAGTAAACCGTTGGATTGGACATGAATGTCAAACATTTATTACACGACATGCATTATACCATTATACCAGGCTATGGACGCATGCATCAGAGTCTTCGGTCGACAGAATGAAGATGTTATCAGGGTCCTTATTTTCCAGTATTCAAACTGCAGCCTTTTTTAGTAACAGTAGACCTGACCTTACATTTATATGAACATATCGATAGAAGAGATGAATTTCGAAGTTTCATTTTGTAAGCTTTAGATGCTGTCGAAACCTTAAATTAAATAATTAAATTATATTAATAGTGACGGTTTTGGACAAAATATAAAATGGCAGTGGGTTTCAGGAATACCAAAGCTCGATCTGATTAGCATTAATTCATTCGTGGGTGGGTGATGAAGAGCAGATGCCAACATGAAACTGTAATTTCTAAGGAAGTTCTTATAATATGTCTTTTTGGCTTGCAGGTGAAGATCTCTTTGTAAAATTCATATTGTAATTGGTGTGAAATATATGTATTAATGAAGGCAATGTTATGTTTTTTCTAATTAATCGAACCATTTTTATATGTTATTGGGGACATAAATGCTTCCTTATTTCTGATGATTGCATTGTTTCTTCAATTGTACTGGTAAAAGTTTATGATAATGATAAATACAACGATTATGATGATTATATTAACTTATTGATTTGTGAATGAGATTGTATATATGTTATGCTGTCTTAGCAATTGTTTAACTGAGTTTTCTTGTTGGAAGCGGATTAATTACTCCATCGCTTAATAGATGGCCGTCGTGATTTCTAAAAGACAACAGTGCCCAGATTTGTAACTGCCAAGTTTTGAAAAGCTTCCACTGCGACACCGTTCTACCCATTTAAATATTTGAAGACGTAGTCACTTACTTGGCTCATATTATTAAATTGTGAAAAGCCATTACAATTAATGTATTTTGACTCTACAAAATCGGGCCAGCAATCGCATGTCATTCTCTACATTTCTAAAGGATCAACACAGTCTTCATTATGTCAGCCTGTAACAGAGCATTTACTTCTTCAGTTAAAATTTTATAATGAAGGGTCAATTAGCAGTTAATGACTGACTATGTTGAAGCACTATAAATACTCATCCTTGTAATCATGATTGAGAGACAGAGTTGAATACGATTATCAGTTGAAGCTAAACTCAAAATTTTTACTGTGTACTCTATTATTTGAGTTTAAAAAGTAATATTCATTTTGAAGTTATTTTTCGCTGTAGCAAGTTAAAAGATTAGATGTATTTTTGATTATAGAGATGTTAAATGTGTTTGATTGTTGAAGCGGGTTATTAGTTAAATTTTATGAACGCAGGGTTATCAAAACATAGCTGAAACAATCAGCTGCAACTCGGCTCCAACAGTCCTGTAGGTGAAAATTTATGAGCTTAGAGATCTGTGTGTGTTGTTGTTAGTAAGAGCAACACTCCCCTGCCTTCCCACAGTGGTATCAAATTGTGGTTAAGTTTTCTTTCTAATTTTTCTGTTTTGAGTAAATTGGAATTTAATAAGTGATCGCTACTAACGACAGTGTAGTACATCCACAAATTCTTGTGTTGACTGAGAGAAATTATGATACATGGTTTATTAAGATGAGAACTATCCTGCGTGCTCAGGATCTATGAGAGTTTGTTACGATTGGTTATCCAGAGCCAGCTGATCAAGCTACTAAATTGGCTCTGTCAAATGTTGAGTGTGTTCTGTTGAAAGAAAATAGGAAGAAGGACAACAAAGTTATTGGCCTTATTTAACAAGGCCTGAGTGAATATATATTTCCGATGATATCAAGTGTTGTGTCTTCAAGGAAAGCTTGGGACACTCTTGAAACTTGTTATCAAGGTGTGACCAAGGTGAAGAATGTTAAGTTGTAGAACTTGAGAAGGGACTTTGAGAATTTGAAGATGAAGGACAGTGAGATTGTTGATAATTTTATGACTCAAGTTATGAACATTGTACACCAATTGAGACAGTATGGTGAAGACCTCTCAGATCGGCGTGTGATAGAGAAATTGTTGAGATGTTTGCCAAAGAAGTTTGAAGCAGTGGTTGTTCCAATTGAAGAGTTTAAAGATATCAGTCAAATGCACATTGATGAGCTGACTGGTTCTTTAATTGCTCATGAATCAATAATAAACAAGTATGATGATACTCCATTAGAAAATGCTTTTAAATCTCAGTTACATGTTACTAGAGGCAGAGGCAGAGGAATATCTAGTAGCAGAGGAAGAGGAGGTTGATCTGCTGATCATAGTGACAACAAAAATGACTCAGAATCTGAAGAGAAGTTACAGTAGAATACTCCTAGCATAAGGGGGAGTAGCAGCAGTACATGGAAACCAAGAAATCAAAGGTGTGATAGATCTAAAGTTCAATGTTTCTATTGCAAGAAATTTGGGCATTTTGCTAACAAGTGTTGGAAGAAGCAAGAATATACTAGTAAGTGGTCTACACACATTATAGAGGAGATTGAAAATAAGGAGAATCCTATGTTTTTAACTTGTAATGTCACCTAGGAAAGTACAAATGATATATGGTTCTTAGACAGTGCATGTAGCAATCACATGACTGGAAATAAGGAGTTATTTCTAAGTATAGATACAAGAATTCAGTCTCAAGTGAAGTTAGGTAATGATGTTAAGTTAAAAGTGAATGGTAAAGGTGTGATTGTTGTATATGCCAAGAATGGTAAAAGAAAAACAATACATGATGTTTATTATGTTCCTGGTTTAATGTGTAATTTATTAAGTGTTGGACAACTGTTAGAGAAGAAGTATAGAGTGTTCTTCAAGAACAAGGTATATACTATTTATGACAAATATCCAAGTAACCAGTTGATAGCCAGAGTAGAGATGACAAAGAATAGAATGTTTCCACTGATTATGAGGAATGATTTGACTAACTCTTTGAATGCTTATAAAACTAATATTTTAGATCAATCATGGTTATGGCATTTGAGGTATGGCCATTTACATTTTTGGTGGCTTAGATTTGCTACAGAAGAAGCAAATGGTAAAAGAGTTGCCTAGTATTCAGCAACTAGCAAGCTCATGTGAAGGTTGCATATTGGGAAAGCATCATAGAGAAAAATTCATCTCTGGAGTCTCATACAAAGGAAAAGCACCATTGGAGCTGGTACACACAGATTTGTGTGGACCGATGCAAACACCTCTTTTGAGTGGTAATGTTTATTTTATGACTTTTATTGATGATTTCAACTGAAAAACTTGGGTGTATTTGCTGAAATAGAAATCTCAAGCATTTGATGTGTTTAAAAGTTTTAAAGCTATGGTTGAAAATAAGAGTGACAGATTTATTAAAGCTTTGAGATCAGATAGAGGAGGTGAGTATATGTTAAATGATTTTGTGAAATTTTGTCAATATTATGGAATTAAATGACATTTTACTGCTCGCTACACTCCACAGCAAAACAAAGTAGCATAAAGAAAGATTCAAGCCATTATGAACATGGCTCAAAGTATGATGAAGGAGAAGCATCTTTCATATAAATATTGGGGAGACGATGTTACTTGTTCAATGTACATTATGAACAGAAGTCCAAGTAAGAGCGTGAAGGATCGAGTTCTCTCATAAGCATGGAGTGGTAAGAGTAGCAGCATATCTCATTTAAGTATTTTTGGGTGTGTAGCTTATGCGCATGTACCTAAAGAGATGAGGCGAAAGTTAGATGGAAGAAGTCAAAAATGTATTTTTGTTGCATATAGTGAAGAATCTAAAGCATATAGACTCTATAATCCCATCACCAAGAAGTATGTCATCAGCATAAATATGGTGTTTAAGGAAGAAGAAGCATGGGATGGAAACATAGATAAGTTGATTGCAGAGGACGTTGTTACACCTCACACAAAAGATGAAGAAGATGAGAAGCGAATACATGGAGGACAGTTAACTCCACAAATGTCTACACCAGCAGTAAGAACACCTGTCAGAACGCCCATAACTCAAGAACATGGTGAACCATCAAGTGTTGGTGGACGGCAAGGAACAATATCAAAGGTAAATAATGAATCAAATCCTACATTAACATCACTAAAAAACAAAGTTAGAGGTCAAAAGACTAGAATTTTAAGAGAACTATATGAGCAAAATTAAGAAGTAGATCAAGTACCAAATTTTGCATTAATAGCATGTGATCTTGTAAATTTTGATGAAGCCGTTAAAAATGATGTTTGGATAGAAACAGTGGATGAAGAAACTGATGCCATAGAAAGAAATAATACTTAGGATATTGTAGAATTTCCTGATAATAAAAATTGTATTAGTGTCAAATGGATTTATAAGACTAAGTTAAATGTTGATGGTGAAGTTGAAAAATACAAAGAAAGACTTGTCGCTCAAGGGTTTAGTCAACAACCTGGTATTGATTATAATGAGACCTATGCACCTATAGCCAGACTTGATACAATAAGAATGGTATTAGCTATTGCTGCTCATAATAAATGGTATGTACATCAAATAGATGTAATGTTTGCATTTTTTAATGGATGTTTAGAAGAAGAGGTTTATGTGAGACAACCACCTGGATATGAAATTGATGGACAAGATGAAAAAGTCTACAGATTAAAGAAAGTATTGTATGGATTGAAGCAGGCACCCAGAGTATGGTACAGCAGGATTGATGAATATTTGAATAGTGAGGGATTCAGAAGAAGTCCAAGTGAGCCAACTTTGTATACAAAGGTAAACCAAGAAGTTAAAATACTTATTGTATGATTATATGTTGATGATTTGATCTTCACTGGAGATATTTCAGTAGATGAGTTTAAGAAAGCCATGAAAACAAAATTTTAGATGATTGATTTAGGAATGATGAAATAGTTTCTTGGTATTGAAGTAATTCAATATGAGGATGGTATCTTTATCAATCAAACTAAGTATGCAAATGATGTACTAAAAAGATTCACAATGATGAATTGTAAGCGAGATGTAACTCCAATTGCAACTGGTACAAAAATCAGTAAGGAGGATGATGGGTCAAAAGTTGATCCAACATTGTGTAAGAGACTGGTAGGAGGTCTCATGTACTTGAATGAAACAAGACCTAATATAATGTTTGCAATAAGTATGATTTCAAGATTTATGGAATCTCCAAAGAACACCCATTGGCAGGATGGAAAGAGGATCCTGAGATATATTGTTGGAACAACAAATTTTGGTATCCAGTAAACATCAATCTCAAATTTAGGTTGATTAAATATATTGACAATGATTTTGCAAGTTCTACAGATGATAGAAAGAGCACATCTGGATATGTATTCAGTTTTGGATCGGGATCGATAGCATGGGATTCAAATAAGCAGCCCATAGTGACATTATCCTCTGCTGAGGCAGACTATGTTGTAACAACAACAGCTGCATGTCAAACTCTGTGGATGAGAAGAACTCTTTCAAAGTTGCAGCACATAACAAGATGGACCATCTCATATTTTCTGTGACAATAAATCAGGCATTGCACTATCAAGAAATCATGCATTTCATAAAAGAAGTAAGCATATTGGTACAAGGTATCATTTCATTTGAGAATTGATAAACAAGAATGAAATCAATATGGAATTTTGCAGATCAGAAAATCAGTTTGCAGACCTATTTAGAAAACCTTTGGGAAAGAGTTGTTTGAGTTTCATAGGAAAAACATTGGGGTTTGTAAGCTGTAACAGAAATCTAGTATTTCAAAGTTTTGTTTTTGAGTGTAGTAATTAAGAGGGAAAATGTTGGAAGCGGATTAATTAATCCACCGCTTAATAGATGGCTGTTGCGATTTCTAAAAGACAACACCGCCCAGATTTGTAATCGTCAAGTTTTGAAGAGCTTCCACCTCCACACCACCTTACCCATTTAAATATTTGAAGAGGCAGTCATCGACTTGGCTCAGATTATTAAATTGTGAAAATCCATTACAATTAATGTATTTTGACTCTACAAAATCGGGCCAGCAATCACATGTCATTCACTACATTTATGAAGGACCAACACAGTCTTCATTCTGTCAGCCTGTAACAGAGCATTTATTTCTGTAGTTAAAATTTTGTAATGAAGGCTCAATTAGCAGTTAATGACCGACTATGATAAAGCACTATAAATACTCATCCTTGTAATCATGTTTGAGAGACAGAGTTGAATACGATTATAAGTTGAAGCTAAACTCAGAATTTTTACTGTGTACTCTGTTATTTGAGTTTGAAAACTCATATTCATTTTGAAGTTATTTGTTGTTGTAGCAAGTTAAAAGATTAGAGTTATTTTTTAGTATAGAGATGTTAAATGTGTTTGATTGTTGAAAAAAGGTATTAGTCAAGTTTTATGAACGTAGGGGTTATTAAAACATAGCTTAAACAGTCAGCTGCAACTGTCCTGGACATTACTATTAGCTAAACAGTCAGCTGCAATAGTCCTGTAGGTGAAAATTTCTGAGCTTAGAGATCTGTGTGTGTTGCTGCGAGTAAGAGCAACACTCCCTTGCCTTCCCAAATTTTTAACAATGTTACGAGAGAATGTATGGTTGGCTCCAATGGGTTTTAAGTAAGGTTTAACAACTTAGAAAAGGTGATGTTTCAACTAAGACAGCGTTAAAAATGAGTTATATTTAGTAAAGCTTTTAACCAAAGATATAGCTACAATGTTTTTCTACTAAGCATATTTTCAAATTGGAGTGTATTGAAATAAATTGTAGAGACATAGAAAAATATTATGAGTCTCCAATGTTGTAAACCAAGTCATGAGAAAGTTAACAACTACCATAAAGAGATTATTAAAGAGCTTAAAGACGCTAAAAAACCAGCTTGGTAACCATTGACGGTATTTTGAGGAAATGTCGTATAAACAACCAATGTTTAGGCCATTTTTTCTCCGTCCCTTTCCAGTCCATCCTGTTTGGACTGTTTTACAATTATTTGAATGCAAAAATCGAAATGTTCAATATACTATGAGTTACGCGTGTCTTTGGGTTTATACAAGAATGTGCAGTTAATTTGTAGCTGCTATCTCCTGCAACATTCCACACATAAATACATGATTTCATTGTTGCAAACAACTTTAAGATGTATAAAAATAGGCCCTTTAAGTTAGGTTTGCAACATCATGCCTCCGACACTTTAAGTTAGGTAGCAAAACGAAAGAGATATAAATAGGAACGAAATTCTTTTGAACAGTGAATTAATAATTACTACAATATAAAGACACCATTATGGGTTTCATTAAAACAAGTAGTCATAGAAGAGATGTTGACTGAACCACAACGTCGAGCTATCAACTGTATATTTTTGGGTTTTTTTTTTATAGCAAACAACATGATGCTGGTATATTTATTTTTAAGTTTTTAATTTTCATTTATTTTTATGTTTTTAATCATCACTTTAAAAAGTTTGTATATCTAAAAATTTGAATAATTTAAGGCATGATAAAAAAAAAAATTAGGTTAATCATCACTTTAAAAAGTTTCTATATCTAAAAATTTGAATAGTTTAAAGCATGATAAATTAAGTAAAATAAATAATTTAAATTAGTTAGAAGTTTGTTTAAAATGTAGCTAATTTTAACATTTTAATTAAATAATTTAAATTAGCCAGAAGTTTGTTTAAAATGTAACTAATTTTAACATTTTAATTGGCAATTTATTTATATGCCTAATTTTAATTAAATTGATGCAAAACTAAATCTACATAAAGTAACATTGTAAATTTTTTTATACAATAACATAAGATGAGAGTAATAAAATATAGTTCCAAACTTGTCTACAAGTTGGAATAAAAAAATTACTATTAGAAAGATAAAATTAAATCCAATACTTCAATTTATAAAATACAATATTAACCAAAACAATACCTTAAAAATTCTAATACTAAAAAAAACTATTCCTATAAGACAAAGTCAAATACAATGCTTTATTAAATGTTGTTGGGATTTGGACTATTTTTTGATGTCGATAGTTTCCACACAAATGAATGGGTCCTCCCACATAAGAGAGATTACATTTCATAGTAAGAAAAAAAACATCCATTGGTTTCCACACACATGAATGGGCCCTCCCTTGTAAGAGAGATTACCTTGCATTGTAACAAAAAGACGTCCACATTCTTTTGATTTACATTACATGGAATGTTGGAGGATGAAGTGTTGAATCCTCTATATAGACTTAATATAGTCTTCCAGAAAGTCAATCATGTACACTCAAGAACAATGATAACTATAAATAAGGAAAAGCATTGATAACTATAAATAAAGCATCATTCATTATTAGTAGTTCATAAAATATGAAGAATAGCATTAGGCTTGTAAACAAAATTGTAATTTAGAATGTTGCTACCTTACCATTTCCTTTATTAGTTGAGATTTCATAGGTGTCAAAAACAATTCCTTACTCTGCTTGATGGAAATTTTAATGAGAATATACAAGGCAATAGCAAATTTGTGAATGCTTATAAAAAACTCAAATATTTTATTGCATTCCAAATTCTAATGGGGATGTACAAGGAAATAGTAAATTTATGAGTTCCTATGAAAAACCATAACATCTTGCACTGCATTCCAATTTATGGTATCACTAATTAATGCAGTGTCTAATTGGTGAAAACATTGAAAAAAAAGCACATATTTTAATAGTATGAGTCTGGATATTGGTCACCCTCCATTGCATTCCAAAATCCACTTGTCACCTTCAACTAATTGAGAATGTACAAGGCAATAATATATTTTATGTAATTATGGAAATCCATTAAGGGTGGGCGCACAAAGTTGCTCCCCAAAATGGTTGCAGCAGGGACGCGCTAGTGGGACTAAAATGACCATGCGCACGCACCTAAGGCAGTGCACACGCGCTGCTAGGTTCGGTATCGAATGGAGGCGCGTGTGCGTTCTTGGAGAATGTGCTCTTACAGGCACGCATGTGCTCCTACTAAAAAAAAAACTGAGCAGAATGTTCCCATTCTACTCATCGGTGGAGCACGACTTCCTCTCTGCGTGCACATGACTACAACCACCAAAAGAGTCCATTTCCACTCCAAAACCCACCAAATTGATCCACCAACTCATCAATAAGTCAATTTTTATCAATTTATTCATTATTTGTGTCATTTTAATGATTTGTTTTGTTTTTTAAATTGGTAATAATTCCCAAATTATTAAAACAATGGAGAAATTTTCAGTTGCAGATTGTAAACCCGCACAATGAGTGAACATAATGTTATCCTGGAGTCCAGTGGAACACAAGAAAACCCAAACCTTGGACCCAATGACGAAGAAAACCGTCAACAAAATCCAAATGCCAAAGAAAATCAAAACCCCCAACCAAATTTCGAACAAGATGACCTTAACCATTATGTAAATGAAATGAGAGTGCACACTCGAGATCTAAGAAGCACGGGGGAACCATCTTGAGTGTCTCTTTCCACGTCAATTGAGAGCTCAATTGACTCCCTCATCCATGCACATTGCCAATTGACCGACATGACTGAATATAGAGCTAGGATGCGGGAGTATTACTCCACGAGCATTTCCAAGGAAGCAATAAAAGATTTGAATATTACAAAGGCCCAATTATATAGTATGTTCACCGATCCAAAAACACAACAACCACCCACGGGGGCTTCACTCAATAAACCGCTATCATAGCACGTTCGTTCATGGCATATGAAACAATACCCCTAATTTCATTAAATATTGTAAAATACCTTCCAAAATCGTTTTTTTAACCCCCTCCCAATATGCTTTCCCAATTTTAAAAAACCCATATTTTCACTAGATATTGTATGTATCAATTTTTTCATTAACATTTTTTATACCCCTTTATATTTCTACCTAGTATATTGATATGATACCCCTCTTATGACCCCACATGCATTCTACAATTCACCTTGCTTCTTTCGATGTATATTGTGGGTGCACATTACTTCACGCACAATGCAATTACTCAACCATGTATCATTATGATTTGCAACATCTAATGGTCTAATGAAGAGATAGGAGATCACTTCTTGTATGTCGCTAGAGCCAATGCACATAGTACAACATTTAGATTGCATGTTATAGTTCCCCAATCGTTGACTAAGCCTATTGTGGGATAGGTATCCAAGCCCCCGGGGCCTGTAATAAGCTCTAGGAGGTTGACTAAACCTCTCAAGGCCTGTAATAGGCACGAGTGGTTGGGTATTCAAGCCCCCAAGGCCTATCGATGGCCTATAACAGGCCTTGGAGGCTTAGCGCCTCCCAAGGCTATTGGTAGCAACTAGCTGAGTGCTATTGGTAACAATTGGTTGTCAATGACCACTGTCTCTCGACTATGATCGATTGGAAACCCACTTCACCACGAAACCCCTAGCCTCAAGCATGCCTCAAGATGTGATTTCCCTACAACTGGTAAGCCCGAGCCGTGCCTCAACCCGATTTCTCATCCGACCGTGATCCCGCCATCTCCATTTGGCGGATATTTGTCAGCCCACCCATTTAAAAAAGACCCCAAAGTATTTTGGTATTGTTACATTAAATAAAAAAAACTTTTGCCCCATAATATATAAGCAATATAATTTTTAGTTTTTCATGAATATTTAATACCGCAATATGAATGAACGTGATATTATATTGCCTTCTAGTGAAGCCCCCGTGCAACCACCCAACACTAGAAAGACACATGTCTGCATGGATTGGTGTCATTACCAACCATGGAGGGACAATTGGATGCAGAGGTGGTTCATGGTGTACGATAAACCTCCCTGCAATAATAGGGAGGTTCCACAATACTTCCTTCGGCAACTGTGGGCTAAGTTTATGCTTGGTTTTCATGTCAATTATTTTGACATAACCGAGATCTAGGGCGTTGGGCATGGCTTTGCCTACGATCGACTTGCTGCCAGGAGGAACCCACTGAGAGGGCCACCAGCTCCTAGGCACGACCCCAACCCCTCTCCCTAGCCACCTCAGTTACCCCACAGACTTGATTAGATCAAGGAGGCAATGAGGAATGTTGCACGTGGACTCCTCAGACAAACCTCCTTTGTAGCAACGACTACAGTGGAGAGGTCAGTTGGCCTTGATAGAGATCCAGGTGCAGGGCATTCACGACAGGGCCAGGATAGACCTGTGACCAGTGGTAGCCATGCTGGGAATTCCAGTTCGACGGGGACAATGCCACATCTTTGTCTCCATTGCGGGCACACTTTTCCTGGTCGGATCGAGGGCTGTTATATGGATTAGGCCAACAATTTTTTTAATGTGTTTTCAATCATCACTTGATAACTTGTAAAGAATTTTTAAAGTATTTTTGTTTGACTTAAACTATTATTTCAATGTACAGTTATTTAGAGCTGAGACACCAACATGGGAGAACGTAGAATCTCCCAACCTGGATACAGTAATGGCAGCTGTAACTGAAATTGCGATACCTCACACGGAGGTATTTTCAGTACCTCACACAATATTGTTATTACTTATGGCATTTATATTAGTTAAGTATTTATATTTATGGCATACATGTTGATAGTTCGTACAATGTTTTTGAATATCTTGATTGCCTAAGTAATGACTTGTGTAACATGTTCATAACATGCATGCATTTTGGAGAGCATGTGTGCTGGCCAAACATTCAAGTCCATAGGAGATCCCTAGGCTTGGAAAGCGAAGCAGGACCTTATGGACAAGAGAGGAAATGTACAATACAAATAAGTATTCAATTTCATTTATTTTTTGTTTGGAATAATGAAGATTTCAGGTATAAGTCTTTTAACAGCTAAGCTGATACACTGTTGTTTCTTTGTTGCAAACCTTGGTCATTGCATGAAGCAAGGACCCTGAAAGAACTATAAATGCTTGGTAAATTCAGAGAGTAACTAGTTGGGCACTACAAATGCTTGGTAAGTCCAAAGAGTAACTGTTTGGGCTCTACAAATGCTTGGTAAATCCACAGAGTAATTGGTTGCGAATTAACTACTTGATGTTGTGGAGAAGTGTGAATGTTGGCCAAACATTCCTTAAATAATTGATAAAACCTGTCGGAGTATTGGCCTAGCATATTGATAAATGGGATGCACGATAAACCCAGTCGGCATACTGGCCTGACATTTCCTATTCGAATGGTTGTGTAGTAGCCTGCGTGTTGGCCCAACATGCATTATTGTATCCACAGGAAATCCAAGGCTTGTAAATCAAAGAAGGAGCATGTGGAATAAAGTGAATACATCCAATACAAGTAAGTATTTGGTTATCTAGCAGCTTCTTACTTATTTAACATGAATATACATGTGTACATGATTTGATTGTGATTTATTAAACTCTTGTTTAGAGATAAACCCTATGAAAATAAACTAAACATGTGAATTGGTTCAATGTTTGAGTGTAGGTATTGTTGGAAGCAAGGGCTATGAAGGAATCCCAGAAATGCATGTGTACATGTGACCATCCTAAAGATCTCTGTATGAACAGTAATGAAAGATGGTGCTAGTGGAACTGTGTGGGTCCTAGCAGCCAAAGGTTCTATAGGAAACAATGGGGAAGGGTTCCCTAGTTGAAAATCCTTAGACAAACCTTAGACACTAAGTGTCATAGCCAAGAAAGGGCAAGTTAGGAATTCACATTGAAGTGAAAGAGACTAAGGAGCATGAAACCACAGTGGTGGTGTGGCTCTGGATTGGAACAAGACTAAGAGGGTGAAACTCTTACTCTTCTCTTTCCTTTTTGATTGATTCATTTTAGAAATAGAAGATCGTTGAGTGTATGTCATGGTAGAAATAGAATGTGTTTAATTGCTTAAAATGAATTGTGAATGTGTTGGCTTGGTTTTGAAACCAAGCTTAGTGCTATGGGCACCTGCTAACTAGTAGCAGCAGTTTCAATATTAAAGCAAGAACAATTGTAAATCTAAAACTAAATTTAAACTAGCATGTGCATATCATAATAAACTTTTTGAATTGAAAGCAAGAACAAGAAATAGAAAAAATAACTTTGTATTGAAAATGGGGGCAAGCAAGTGCTTGCAATAATAATACCTCCAAGTGATGAAGATAGTTGAGAAGCTCCAAGGGTGAGCAGCTCCAAACTCCAAAGGGTCATTTCTCCAAGGTAGCTACAATGGCCAAAAGCTCAAGGGAGATTTTGGCAGCATGAGGATAGGAAGATGGATGGATGGAAAGTGAGGAGCCCCTACCACCTTTTTATAGTTTTTGGTGGTGGGGAATACCATTATGGTTTTGTGGAAACCAATGGTATGGACCAACATGGTTTAGGTACTTTTCCCTCCTTTTTCCTTTTTTGAATATTTTGAATATTTTTATTCCCTTTTTAATATTTTTGGGAATTTTGGACCCTTTTTGAGGGTTTTTTTATGCTTTTTTAAGGAAAAATACTCATTTTGAGTGGAAAAAGGGGTGTATTAAGGTCTTTTGGTGACCTTTTGGTGGCTTTAGAGGCTCAAATGGTGGAAAAATGGACAAATGGGTCATGTGAACAAGGAAATGAGATAGTGAGCACTTTTTAGGTGTTAACAGATTACCCCCTGATGTGTGAGGGCAGGAGCTCATCAAATGGCCGATAGACATCATAGTTCTTTCGTCTTTTTTCTGGGTTTGGGGAGGAGAAGAGACCGATTAGAGACTGGATCCACGGCCCTTGGAAGCTGCAAAATACACAATATTACATGGCCTCAATATGAATGAGGAATAATCTCTGATAATGGATGAGGCGAGCATACCCATGCTCGTATCCAAATACAACAATTAGTCCCAAGAAGGGCGACCTGAAAAAATACATAAAAAATATGTTGGTACATCATAATGGTCCAAAGGGGACATCATTTTGGGATGTACTAATGATCATAACATGACTGATCTCAATAACTGATACACTAGAATAACTGATGAACTGTTGAAATTGAAGGTGTCCAACATTCGTAGGGACGTAATGATTGTGAGCCATCTCTGGGAAGTACATGTACATATAACTATATACTCGAGGGAGTATAAAACTGGGGTACATCTGAAAACTGTCACCATGTGCAACCCGGATATCTATAGAAAAAATGTAACTGGTTGTTTCCATAAATAGACTGTCAAATGTGGAAGAGTCAGGAGGTATCCGGGGTCTTCGACTAATAGCTGAACGGACCAATGCCCTGTGCGAGTCTCAACGATGCGATCAAGGTGTTGAAGTTGAGCATGTGAGAAACAACCATTTGGAGAGGCACTGAGAACTCTTCTCGAAATGATTCGTAGGCACTCATCATAAATGGTGATGAGTCCAAGACACAGGGACCTCTAGGTCTATCCTCTGGAATAAATTTGGTTGTCATCAACAGAGGGAGATCAACAACTAACAAGGCAATGATGTTTCCTTGATAGGAGCACGAGGTGTAGAACTAAAGTGTGGTAGTACTGATGGTAGGAATGACATACTTGTGGGGATGGGAAGTCACTGGGGTCATATAGTGGGTAGACTCAAACTTCCTTTGTTCAGAGTATGATGACATGGTTGACCTGGCAGCGTAGGGAACTGACTTGTAGGTGTGGGTATCATTGCTTTTAAGGACTGAAGGGTATGTATTAACTCTGGGGGAAGGGGGACGAGCTGATGGGTGTTGTCGAGGGATTCTCAGGGTGACATACTGCAGAATATTCTGAACAAAGGCGACCATAATGGGGAAGCTGCCCTATGAGTAGACGTGATCTGTTGTGGCACCGAGAAGCACCATTGGGTCCTTCTTCGTAGTTTTAATGAGCTCCAAGAAGGGATAAAAGTGTGCTCTGAAATGGTACTGTCCCGTGGATTTTGTGAGCCCAGGACTGTTTGTACTCATTGGTGCTTTCATTTTTAAGGAGTCTGAAAACAATAAGAAGACTCTGCAGTGGTTATGATTACTGTCCTGTTGGTTTTACGAGCCCAGGATGGTGATTGCTCGTGGTCGCTTTCATGTTTAGAGAGTCTGAAGGCGGTAAGTGGACTCCATTGGTGTTCTTTTTTGTAAGTTAGTCTCCAAGGCCCGAAAAAGCATAAAATGATGCAAATGGAGAACTCTTCTAGCCGATGTGACTAGAGTATTCCTTTTTCATAATTAGTCTACAAGGTCCGGAAAAGGGGTAAACTTATACCAGGTAGACGCCCTTTCAGATACGTTTAGCGAGCATGAAAGGAAGCAAGATTGCTCGGCGATCTTTTCATTGTTTTAGGAGTTAGAAAAGAGCTTAACAGAAACTCCCTAAGTGCCTTTTTCGTAAAAGGGATTGCTCGGCCCGAAAAAAGGGATAAAATTATACCGAACAACAAGGGATTGATGGGAGCGAGAAAAGGTCTCAAGCGTCATCATGTGTGTGGGATACTGGATCCATTGACGTAAAGATTGTCAACAAGGGGCAACGGCCATTGTGGCACGCAAACCGAGGTGATGGGTGACATTTTAAAAAATGCCTGAAAAATCTGGAGGTGAGAGCGAGAAATGATCTCAAGCGTCATCACGAGCACGGAAAACTGAATCTGGCGATATAAGGCATGTCAAAAACAGACAACGGTCGATGTGGCACGCAAACCGAGGTGACAAGGGGGCATGGAAAAATGCCCTAAAATTATGGGTGTGAGAGCGAGAAAATATCTCAAGCATCATCACGAGTGCGGAAAACTAAATCCCGCAATATAAGGTTCATCAAAAACGGACATCGGCCGACGTGGCACGCAAAACGAGGCGACGAGGGGGGCATGGAAAAATGCCCGAAAAATCTGGGCGTGAGAGCGAGAAATGATCTCAAGCATCATCATGAGCGCGAAAAACTGAATCCGACAGTATAAAAATCGCCAATAAACTGACAACAGCCGATGTGGCATGCAAATCGAGGTGGCGTGGGGCATGGAAAGAATGCCCGAAATTTTTTGGTGAGAGCGAGAAATGATCTCAAGCATCATCACGAGCATGGAAATATGAATCCGGCAGTGCAAATGGTGCGAAAAACAGAGGTCATAAGGACTCCGGAATGGTCAAATCAAATAACTAGGTTAAAAAGTGGCTACAAATAAAGGTGAGCCCACCAAGCCAAGGATGCAGTGGTGGGGAGAAATGATGACCCGCGGGGGGAGAATACTAGGTGTATCAAATCAAATCAAATATACAAATGATATGTGACCTCAAAAAATGTTTGAGATCATGCATGTGAAGAAGTCAGCAGGGTTAATGACCTGCCCCCATGCTATGTGCATGGGGTTTGTGATTGTGGATCACATATGTGTTGGTTTGAATGATGGGCTCATTGAGGTGCTGAGATAGAGATGATGGGGAAGGTTCAAAATGATTGATCATGCCCCCTACCCCGGGGTCGAGGTAATCTATTATGCCCCCTAACTCAGAGGTGTCAATGTGGTGCAGATGTTGTCTCAGAGAGAGGTCAATAGGGCATTGAGCAACTGCTGGCGGGGTGTTATACCATGAGGCCATGGGCTGTGGTGGCATACTGAAGTGATGATATGATGATGGGGGATTCCCTTTGTGGGGTGGATTCCCCTAGTATCTCCGACGAGAATCATGATGATGATGAGTAGGCAAGGTTTTGGGCCTGCCCCCATGTTGTGGACATGTGGTTTCCTCGTCGATTTGAAAGGGTTGAACATGTGGGTCAAAGGGATCAACGGAAGAGGCCGACCAGACAGAGGGGTATCCAGTGGAAACCATGTAAATGGTGTGGTCAAGGCCAGGCATTTCGGTATCTGACCAAGTAAAGACATCAGTGAATTCTTGGAACAGTTTTTTGTATTCTCCAATCCCATGCTCACTATGGGAGGCTCCTAATGTAATGGTATGAAGGGCACCAAGTGGGTCAGAGATGTCAATGTGGATGACGGGAGAAATATTGGCCGTGTTATTTTCCTGAGAGGCATCAGGAGCAGGAATAGGATCTTTAAACCAGTCGACTTTGGTAGAAAGGAAATCTTTGGACTCAGCCGTGAATTGGGTAGCGGTGGTGGATGAGGTCTCTTCTGGGAGGAAGTATGAACGATGGTGCATGTCTTTCCATGGGTAACCAGGGGCAGTAGGAGCCTCGAGAATCTCTTCATCATTGCGGGAGCTGTGAGTGGTCAAGTCAGTTGACGATGTTTGGGTAGTCGAAGAGATCATATAAATGGTGTTAATCTCTCCAGATGAGGATGATGCGGGAGGGTAGATTTTCTCAATTGTGGGGGGCGCCTTCTCAAGGTCCAAATTATTCATCTCGTACAACGCTGCTCTGTAATCTGGGATATCAGGACAGTGATGTGAGTAGTGGCCGTAAATACCGCATATCGCACAAGGGTGGTTGGTACGCAGTGATTTATCACGAGGCTTTGAGTTTGAGTCGATTTTGACAATCGGGATGTTGGGGTCGTCGTCAAGCATTTGCATGTGTACCTGTAATGCGGGTAATTGTGGACACTGATGAGTTGGATGGCCTAACTCATCACACAATGAGCATTTGGGAGGAGCATGAAACACGGGGGAGGTTTAACTGCTTTGGGTGGGGGTACCGCAGTGTATGGTTGTGGGCCTCTACCCCCAGTGGGCCTGATGAGAGGAGGGGGATTCGTAGATGACGAAGGAGTAGTGATATCGGGAGGTGGTTGAGTAGACGTGACAATGGGTTGCACCGGTTGTAGGATGACATTTGGTGTCGGCGGGGGAACGGGAGGCGAAATATACCACACGGGTAATCCTAATGTTAACCCGGGGAGACTAAGGGTAGCCATAACCGGAGCGCTTACTACGCCTGAGGGAGGAAATAGAAAGGGGATTGTGTGGATGGGTGTAACACCAATGTGACTAGGGACCAATGGTGGTTTAGGTAACAAGGAGGGTTGATTACCGGGTGTTTGTGTATTCTGTGAAAGAGTACAGAGGTCAGCGACGTGGGTCTCCGGTGACGGTGGTGGAATAGATTGGAATGTAGAAGTCATCGGCGCGTTGGAGTAAAGTCCGGGTCCCACGGAGGAAACAAATGAGGTAGTTGCACCACAAATAGGTTGTTCAACCATGGGGAGAACATTTTCAGGTGCAGCAGGGGCTTTGGGATCGTAATAGGTGAGTTGGTCGACCTTGACCATGCGTCCCTCATGGGGGAACATCATGGTACGAAAAATGGATGAGGCAACAACCCGCATGGCATACATGTAGCTACGGCCAAGTAAGAGGTTATAGTCCAGTTGGGCATTGATGACCTCTATGTCAATGAGCACGATTTTACCAGCCAGCTGGATGGGGACATTAGCGAGGAGGCCTTGGGGTTGAGCCGAATAGCCGTCATAGGCTCGCAATGCAGTGGTGGAATGCTGGAGAGTAGGGGATCCCAACTTCTGCCAAACGAATGTGGACATAACGCATGTAGAGGCCCCTTCATCGATAATGCACCGATGGATGACAAGATTCCGAACGGAAACGGAAACTTGGAATGCTAAAGTGGAAGGCAAGAGAGGTTCAGACTGGTCTGAATCGAATGCCATCAGTTGTGAATCATTGGGTTCAATAGCACCAATGGCAGAGAGCAAAGTCTTGCGCTGTGAAGGACAGTTTTTTAAGACTTCTAAAGCAGACATGGCTGCAGGAGACTGGGCTAAGTCATTGACAATGTTGTAATTCGATGCAGCACGAGCATTGGGATTATTGTTGATGCGACGAAGTGGGAAGCGAGGTGCTTTAGAAGCACCATCGAGTGGAGCCGGATGTATACGTAACGTCTGATCTGTGGGATGAACGTTAGTTCTCTTGTCGGCGGGAGGGGCTTCAGGGGTGGAGCCATATTGGTTCCGGCGGGTTTGGAGGTTAGCATATACGGATGACATCATCAACAAGTGGTGGGTATCTGAATCAAACATGGGTTGATTAGGAGCGGCATAAGTGATTTGTTGTGGTGGCGTGTTTCCCTGAGGGGGAGCTAACGGCTGAGTGTTCACTACGCCTTGGGTTGGAAAGGGGTTTTGCAGCACCAAAGGTTGATGTTGAGGTGGTGGAGGGTTGGGTGGCGGTTGAGGAGCCGCTTTTCCTTGACGATGGGCATCGTCAGTCCAGAGTTGCCGAGTTCGCTCCAAATGTGGGCAAGCATGTGTGTAATGGCCATAGACCCCGCAAATAGAACAAGGATGGTTTGTTCTGAGGTTATTGTTTTTGGGCTGCCTGGGGTTACGATCCGGATTCTGGTTGGGAGGAGCAGCGTTATTATTTTGTGGAGGATTGGGAGGTGGAGGACCTTGATGTTGTTGTTGGTTGCTTCCACGGTTACGTCCTCTTACACAGTTTTGTTGCCCACCCTGGTTGCGCTAGTTGTTTTGGTGCTGGGGCTGGTTGTGTTGTGTGTACACTTGCCCTTGAGCAGTGGGAGGATTTTGGTTTGCCGCAAGTGCGGGAGCGAGTTGTGGTGGATAATAAGCCGGTGGGGCTGGAGGTGGTCCAGTTACCTGCTGGGGTTGTTGGTAACCCTGAGCTATTGGAGGTGTTGGATTAGCTATTGCAGCTTGTTGTGGGTAATATATTGGTTGAGGTGCGGCTGGGGGGGCGTATGTAGGTGGTGCATGACCAAAGCACTGATATGGACATGAAGGTCCGTGGGTATGGTGGTGATGTGTCATGGGAGCATATGAATTGGTTGCTCCAGATTGAGATGTAGCCCGCGAAAGGTCGAGACCATGGCTAGGATGTGCAATGGAAAAGGGTAGGGGATGCGAGGCCATACGACCAATGATGCCATCTGCGGCATGGGATGCCCCCGACGCATCGTGTTGGGATGACTCGCCCCGAGGGGCGTCTAGTATAATGGCATACAGATAACCCGATTGGGCGTAAATGAGGTCAAACTGTTGGGCTTTGAGGATGGCCTCTTCTTCAGACTGGGGTCGTTCGGATGCCACGTCCTTGGCAATGAGAGGGAGGAGGGATTTGAGAAACCAATCTAAGAAGATACAGTCATCTAACTTGATTTTGCAGAGGCTTCGGCGTTGACGCCACTCATGAATGTGGTCAGTGATGTGGGTGGCCGTGTTCTGTCTGCAAGATAGCAGGATCTTGACTCCCGCATCATAGCGGATAGGTAACTGAAAGAACTGCAGGAAAGTCAAGGCAAGGGAGGTAAAGGTGGCATGGGTCCCATGGGGCTGCTCGATATACCACTTAGATACAGAGCTAGTGAAGGTGTGCTGTAAAAGACGGAGGCGGACAGAGTCATCCACTATGGAGTTGGAGGAACACCATAGATGGAAGGACATGATATGGTTCTGGGGGTCCTCACCTGCCTTGCCCTCAAACTTAGGGATGTCGGAGGGGAGTTTGGTGGGCATGTGAGGCCACGCAGGGTCGTGTCTGATAGGATCATTGGTTAGCCTGGCTAAGTCTGGTAAGTTCAGACTCGCCATGTAAGGTAAACTGGCCGATGGATGTGGCATAGTGACTGGGACATGACTAGTCATGGTGGTATGATGTAGTGGTCCAGGAGCCCCTAAGGGTATGCTAGGTATTGAAGGTATGTGTCCTCCAACAGCTGTGGTCTGGTATGGACCAGCATTTCCGAGTGCAACATGGGTTACACTGGAGTTAGGAATAGTAGTTGTGATTCCTGGAATCTGGGTTGTGGTAATCGGTGGGGGTGTAACCCCTATGTTGGGCATACCCATAATAGGAGGTAGTCTTGTGTTGGGCATTCCTAAAGGTGGAGTGTCCGCCATATTAGGCATACCTAGGGGGGTGGTGGTTGCCATGGATGGCACCGCAGTAGAAGGGTTTGTGGATGTGTCCCCTATGGTACTGGTAAACAGTGGGTCGAATGGTGTTCCAGCCATAAGGTTGGTTGGGAATAACGCAGTAGGGTTTTCGGATTCTGCCTCAGAATCAGATGTGAAGTGAGGCGTGTCAGAATCGGATGACTGTCTGTTTGATCGATGATGTGTCGAGTTAAGGGATAAGGCTCGACGTTGGTGACGTGGAGAGCCAAGTAGACTGAACTCTGGGGGTTCACCCTGAAAACGATGAGAGTGTCTAAAATTCTCAATGGTGAGAAATAAGTTTTTGTGGAAAAAATCTTCTGTGTAAGATGGTAATGTATAAAAAACTCAAAACCCTAATGCAACCAAGGGTGCAAGAAGGGGAGTGAAAATGAAGGCTCTCATGCCAAAAAATCAACCTCAAAAAGCACTTATTATAGCAGCTGTGCTATAATAAGTGGAGGGATGCAAAAAATGGTCAGAGTACCAACAGGGAAACAACTTCTAGAAAAAAGAGGTGCTACTAGACCAAAGGTGGATTGTATCATGCAAACACCTAACTAAAAGTATTGTGAATCAACAAATGATATTCTCTGCAAGGTGATGAAATCCAAGTCAAACAATATTGAGTGTTGCTAGATATCCCCCTACCGGGAGGGACATCGGGTAATCAATCCTAAAGAATGGCAACTAGGATACTCCGTTCATGACACGTCCAGAAAAGGTAAATCTGCCATTTGGTCCTTTTACCGCAATACCCCCATACAGGGATATCCCAAGAACTGCGAATGGTAGCCCTTCGGTTACTGAATGGATTTCGGTATTCCACTCAGGCTTCCGGAACCATCCTCGCGACTTCAACCCTCCTAGGGGAGAGGCCTTCCGATAAACTGGTTATGACCGTGCCAAAAAATACTAGGAGATTTTGGTTCCCTAATGGACAACAGCTATGTCTCAAATGTAATAACTGAGGGGTGTTATTGGAACACCTATCCCCTCAATACTACCTAGCTACAAAGTTCTTTTAAGTGTTCCCCAAGTGGGGTTAAAAGTTGGTTGAAGTTAGGGTAAATTTTAAGGCTCAGTTTAAATTATATGTTTGAGTGGGTGCACGTGTGGTATTTTAAACTGAAATTGAAAAAGTAAATGCTTTACAGAAAATATTCAAAAAACAAAGGATCTTTTGAAATAGGAAAGCAAATAATATAACTTTTTCTAAGAAATAAATGGATTTCTTTTTCAAAAATTGCTAGGAAAAATATCAAGGAAGTAAATAGCAAAATTTTAATCTAGATAATGCAAATAAATCCTTCTTTCAATTTCTGAAAATTTTTAAAAATACTTTTTCAAAGATGCATTCTACATAGTAAAATTTTTATATAGCTGTAAAATATGTAGGAATTTTAATACTGTAAAATGTGCTATGTGGGCAGAAAATACAGTAAAAAATTAATTTTTTAAACGGATTGGCCGAATGGAAAAAATTGGCATCACGGGTTTTGACAGAACGGCCGCGATGGACTGTGCGGGTTTCAGTCGCACAGTTGCGATGGGCAGCGCAGGTTTCAACCGCGATGTGCAGCGCGGGATTTCGTCACACAGTCGCGATGTGCAGCTCGAAAAATGTCTGCGAAGCCGCGATGTGCATCGTGAAAAATGTCCGCGAAGCCGCGATGTGCAGCGCGCTAATTGGCCGCAAAGCCGCGGTGAACCGCGCGAAAAAGAGCCGCGCAGTCGCGATGAGCCGTGCGACTGTTGGGCAAAAAGCCGCGGGGCGAAAGCCGTACGCGGACGCCGAAAAACGAACCCGAAAATTGAGAATTTCAGGCTGTTAATGGCAATAAAATGGGCCAATATCTAGAACAGCAATGGATCTGCTGTCTAGGGTGGCAGATCTATGAATTAAACTAACTAATACAAACAAAAACTAAGATCTAAAGCAAAAGTGAGATCTAAAAATTCGAAAGCAGCGAGGTCGCCAAAAACTGTTGGCTTGGTTTTGCAACCAAGCTTAGTGCTATGGGCACCTGCTAACTAGTAGCAGCAGTTTCAATATTAAAGCAAGAACAATTGTAAATCTAAAACTAAATTTAAACTAGTATGTGCATATCATAATAAACTTTTTGAATTGAAAACAAGAACAAGAAATAGAAAAAATAACTTTGTATTGAAAATGGGGGCAAGCAAGTGCTTGCAATAATAATACCTCCAAGTGATGAAGATAGTTGAGAAGCTCCAAGGGTGAGCATCTCCAAATTCCAAAGGGTTCTTTCTCCAAGGTAGTTACAATGGCCAAAAGCTCAAGGGAGATTCTGGCAGCATGACGATAGGAAGATGGATGGATGGAAAGTGAGGAGCCCCTACCACCTTTTTATAGTTTTTGGTGGTGGGGAATACCATTATGGTTTGTTCGGATATCCATCATCTATTTCGGGATACATATCTATTTCAGGATCATCTATTTCGGGATACATATCTACTTCAGGATCTTGCATGATCTATTTCAGGATATGCAGTCCAGTCACCAGTTTGATGCCTCCAGCACCTTATCCACCTTCTTCTAGCACCCGGGAGCCACTTTCCACAGAGTTTTAGCCCTCCTAAGCTGAAAGGCGCCCTCCTCTCACCTACTGACAGAGAAGGGCGCACTTGTTCACCTACCACTGCAGATTCACTCCAGTTACATTCAGTTAGCTCCGATTCTGATTGATTTCACTCCGATTTCACTCCTGACTGACTGTTTCACCTCCGATTGACCTCCAGTTCGATTAGGTGACTTGCTCTGACTCCAGTTAGCCTCCCATGCGCCCCCACTGAGCCTCCAGATCCTATATCAGTGCTACACACTTCAGTTACATTTATTATGATCAGTTAGACTCAGCTTGACACCTGGATGACTGGTTGTTGTGATTGATGAGCAACACCGATGATTGATGAGGACTCCTAGATTGATTCAAGCTACTCCATTCAGTGATTCGAATGACCTCCTTAGGCAATTCGAATTGCTCTGTTCATTGTAACAGTTTGTATTGTAATTCATTCACCCTTTCTGGGATAGAGAGCACTGCTGCATGCTTTGCACAGTTTTGCACCATATTTTCTATGTTCATCTGTTGTGACTGATTTATACTCTGTGGAAAGTGGCTCCCGGGTGCTAGAAGAAGGTGGATAAGGTGCTGCAGGCATCAAACTGGTGACTGGACTGCATATCCTGAAATAGATCATGCAAGATCCTGAAGTAGATATGTATCCCGAAATAGATGATCCTGAAATAGATATGTATCCCGAAATAGATGATGGATATCCGAACACCCCCCCTCAAGCTAGACTATGATGTGCCAACTAAAATAATGTGGGGCCCTGGTAACTAAGACCAAAGGTCACCCCAATACAATAATCCAAAAACTAATAACAGTCAATAAACCGAGGAAATGGGGAAAACCTCATGGGAAAAATACCCCCCCTCAAAATAGACTGTAGTACACCAAAAGATTAATTGCTCCAAAATCAAGTGGATATGTCTGGAGGTATCTTACTCTTGGGAGTAAATGGATCATGCTCCAAAAACATGTGCTTGAATTCTCCATCAGTGGATGCAAGCGAATGTGGAGACTTTAAGAACTTGCTCTTCATACCGAAAAAGGTGAGAACAAATCTGAAAATATGAGGATGATCCTGGAACCTGTGATTTGAACCAAGTGAGGTAGGAATAGCTACAATCGGATCAAATAGATCTTGAAACTTGAACTTCTTATCAATAGAAGTTAAATCAGCTCCAAAAATAGATGAATGGTTTCTTGAGATCTCCTTTGAACCAACAAGGGTGAGATCAAAACCAAAATCAACAAAAAGTGCATGAGAATTGAACTCAAGCGAATGGTAGTGCTCTTCATCTTCATTAAAACTCTGAGAAACTTTGCAAATGATAGAACATAAGTCTATAGAAGGCATGCAATCAAGGAGGGCGAATGCTTCACCTCCAAAATCAGATTTTACCTCCAAAACATCAAGTAGATCATTATTCTGCATGCCGACAAACTCATGTGAAGGAGAGGATTCAAGAACCTCTTCGGAATTTAGAGTATGAGCTTGTTTATCTTGCTCAGAATTCGAAATAGAAGACTTTGAGAGAATGAGTGTTGAATCTACAGTTTCTTGTTCATCTTGAACAATTGTTGATGCCAACACATGATCGGAAAGAACACATAAGGAGATCTCACTGGGCTTGTTCTCCAAAAGGCTAGCATGATCCTCTTCTTCCTGCTTTCCAAATTCTCTGTCAAGTTGGACCCATAGATCACTTGGATTTTCAGCAGTCTTACTGAGGTAGCGCATACAAGGAGACATAGCAAGACATATTGCTCCAAAAGCTCTGTCACAATCATTGAGCCAATCATTCTCCTCTTCATCGGAATCAAAATCTCTTGTATTACCAATGCACATATCAAAAAGACATTGTCTCTTCAAGAATGCAATCATCTTTGGTTTCCATTCATCATAGTTGAATGGAGTAAGAATATTTTGTGAAGAAGAAGTCTCCATCTTTGCATTAGCGAATGCACATGGAGAAGTAAGAAACCTGCAAATTACACACAAACAAACACTATGTTTTCAGCCTTGCATGCACATGAGCGAATGCACATGAGATTTTGCATGCCGCTGCTAAAATATTTTGGTGAGCAAAGATTGCTCTCTCTTCATGTAGAACACCTGTAGAAAAGAAATCTTGTCCCTGTCATGGCTCTGATACCATGTAAAATTAGTCACAGCAGATCTAATGAACAAGTAAATCAATCACAACAGATGAACATAGAAAATATGGTGCAAAACTGTGCAAAACATGCAGCAGTGCTCTCTATCCCAGAAAGGGTGAATAATTATAATACAATCTGACAATGTGAGTGAGCAATTCGAATTGACTAAGTAGGCCATTCGAATCACTGAATGGAGTAGCTTGACTCCAACTAGGAGTCCTCATCATCAATCGGCGGTGCTCATCAATGCACAAGAACCAGTCATCCAGGTGTCAATCTGAGTCTAACTGAGTGTAACAAGTGTAACTGAAGTGTGTAGCACTGATTAAGGGAAGGAGGCTCAGTGGGGGGCGCATGGGAGGCTAACTGAAGTCAGAACAAGTCATCTAGTCAATCTGGAGGTCCAACGGAAGTGAAACAGTCAGTCGGGAGTGAAACTAGCCTCAAATCAGGGAGAATCGGAGCTAACTGAATGTAACTGAAGTGGAACTGCAGTGGTAGGTGAGAAAGTGTGCCCTTCTCTGGAAGTAGGTGAGAAGTGGGCGCATTTCAGACTAGGAGGGCTAAAGAACTAAAGTAAGTGGCTCCTGGGTGCTAGAAAGAGGTGGCTAAGGTGCTGGAGGCATCAACCTGGTGACTAAGATGCATGCAAAGTGCATGCAAACCCTAGAATTTGCATGCAAACCCTAATTGCATGCAAGATCCTGAAAAAAGATGATGTGGATATCCAAACATGGTTTTGTGGAAACCAATGGTATTGACCAACATGGTTTAGGTACTTTTCCCTCCTTTTTCCTTTTTTGAATATTTTTATTCCCTTTTTAATATTTTAGGGAATTTTGGACCCTTTTTGAGGGTTTTTTATGCTTTTTTTAGGAAAAATACTCATTTTGAGTGGAAAAATGGGTGTATTAAGGCCTTTTGGTGACCTTTTGGTGGCTTTAGAGGCTCAAATGGTGGAAAAGTGGACAAATGGGTCATGTGAATAAGGAAATGAGCTAGTGAGCACTTTTTAGGTGTTAACAGAATGCTAAAATAGTTATTTCCCTATGAAAAGATGAACATGAATGAGTTCATGTGTATGTTGGGAAAGCATGAATAGTGTGGAAGTCTCATGAGTGAAGAATGGAATTTCTATGTCAATTGGGAAAATAATTGACAAATTTTAATATTGTGTTATGTTTGTCCTAACAGGAGTTGCCATGATGAATCTCACAGGTGAGAAATTGAAAGTCATTGTTTGCAGCTATTACCAGCCAAGTGTTGCTAGTGAGAAAAGTGAGAGCCTATTGTGCACATTGATCATGGCAACAGGACATAAGCTATTTGATTTGGCTGAAAATCTTCTTCAAATAGTTTCTAGGACAACAAGAAAGATGGCAGCCATGAAATTCCAGACTTGTAGATCAGCTGGAAAGTAAATAAAAGGAAGGGATTGCTAAGGATCAAAGCCCACCCGCAGAGCTGGAAGATAAAAACCAGCATGAGCATCTTGTGGAAGCCAAGGGACTTGATCCTGAAAGTTCAAATTAAAAAGATGAAATGCAAGACAAACCTACCACATTTTGTGAATTTTTGGACATGTGTAAAATGGGTATGTATTCCTAAGTATTGAAACATCGAGGACAGTGATATTTCAAGGGGGGGGGGATTGTAATATCCCGATTTTGACGCCATTGCATTAAAATGTAAATGATGTAATGTTGTTATAAAGACATGGTGAGGAGCTCAAGGCCAAGGCCCCACCATCTATTTAGTGATGCATATGGTTTACATGCTATCCAGACACAATGGAATTGCAAATATCATGTAAATATGCATTTTAATAAAATACTCACAACTAGTTATGCAATGCAACAAGAGATTGGGGAACGATTTTACAAGGAATTGGGAAGGAAAACATTCAAACCCTTGAACCAATCAAGTCTAGCCAAGTGTCAATGAGAGAACTCATAAAACACTCAACTACCTATGTTGACTTTTGTACCCAATCATTCATTTCTCCCAAGAGTTGGTTGAAATAGTTAATGCCTTAGGGAATGGAGAGGTATGGCTGTTCCAATTCGGGTATGGGAAAGCCACCCTTCATAGAAATTCATGTTTGGCTTCCTTGGAAAGAAAAGAGCCACGAAATTTCTCCCCAAGCCATTCTTCACCCATGAGTTTGCCTCTCTCAAGTTTTTGGAGCCACCTGGGCATTCCCTCCATGTTTTTGTATTTTTTCATGGTTTTCTAGCTGGGAAGAGGGCGTTTTTGTGTTGAAGAGCTGTGGGGAGGAAGAGAGCTCGATTTCGGGGTTTCATTGAGGTCGTTTCAACCATTGAGAATGCTCATAACCTGTGGGAGAAATCGGTTTTGTTCCTTGTGGTTGAATTGCCCATTCCACAGTCCATTTTTGGTGTGCCCACGATTTTGGGGGAAGCCCATGGCCATCTTGTTTGTAAATCCCATTGTTAAAAATGTGTATCCATGACCAATGCTTGTGCTTGCTATGTTTATATAGAGTATGTTGGGGTATGGGTTATGGGTATCCATTATTTTAGCTTGATCTTGAGTGCAAGCATCCATAAATGAAGAGGGTTCAGATTTAGCCTGATAAACCCAGCTATGGACTGGCTTGGCTTAGATGCGATGATTATTTTGATGTGTATGAGCTTGAGTGTCCCCTTTTCCTTGTAGAAATCATGCCCAGCTCGGGGGTGGTCTCTAAGTGCTGAAAGAATAGAAGTTGGGCAGAGACCTATGGTTGGGTGGAACGTTGCATCGACATAGCTAGTTGCTTGGGACCATTTCACAATAATGATAAGTATTTTGTAATCTATGTGTTTTACCTTTGCAATGTTTTAAATTGATGACTGTTATTGATATGATGAATGCATATGAAATGTGTGTGGATGAAGTTTATTCCGCTATGCATGTTTGCTTGATTTGCATCTGCACACATTTGTTTTATTCGTATGAATCTAATGAAATGGGCTGAGTTTATGTAAAATTCCCAAAATTTGGTTTCATGTTCTCTTCCTCGAATTGGATCCACGGGAGGGGACGTGACAAGATGATGAATCCTCTAGATGTGACACGTAGCATTAAGATATATGCAAGTGAAACTATTTTAGGGCATGTGCAAGCTAATGAGGGTCACTTTTGGCGCGTTAGATGCAATAAAAAATGAAAAATCAGGCATCCCTCAACTTACTTGGTTTTTTTTACATTCTTACACAAGATATCTTCACTAGTACAAAATGAGAGATAAGTGACCAAGCAACCAAAAAAATTGGTCACCACAGTTTTTTCATGGGATAAATGACCAAAATTGAGAAATTTTAAGTGAAGTGACTAAAAATGACCAAGATAAATGACCAATTTGGCCACGGGATAAGAACTAAACTAAAAATGACCAATTTGGTCATGAGATAATAACTAAACTAAAAATGACCACATAACAATTGGTCATTTATGTGGTCATTTTTAGTTGTGTCATTCTGGCAATGGAAAATTATAATTTTTATAATGAATTTGTACAATTTATTAAATTTTAACACTGCAGATGGATTCGAGACCCCCAACACTGCAGATGGATTTTCAAATCCATCTGCAGTGTTGGGGGTCTCAAATCCATCTGCAGTGTTAAAATTTAGTAAATTGTAACATTAATAGTACATATTTCCCCTACAGGTCAGAATTACTATTCTCTCTACTAACGTACTGAGACCAATATTAAACCATGAATTCAAATGTATTTGTCTTAGTACACTATTATTAATCCAGATATGTTTAAATTATGATGCATTTTAATAATTTGCACAATGCATGCATTTTATTTAATTGTGTTTCCCCCTTGGAGACATTAATCTTTGTTGGTATCATGGAGTTATTGCCCATGAGGGTCAAAATATAAAAGAGTACAACTAGTTTAATGGCTTTTTGTCCCATGGTTGGGAATGCTGAGTAGGGATGCCATATTATTTGTCATCATTAATATGAGCTCAATGTTAGGAACATTTTGAGTGCTTATTGGATAGATTGAGCTTCCTAAATTGTGGTTTCTCCCACGTCAAATTATGCCATTTACAAATTGTAAATATGACAGTGGACATTCTACCTCGTGTGCTAGTTTGATGCCTTTATATCATTTTGTTGCTTGAAGGCCTTCAACACCCTATGTAGTCCTTCTATTATTTTGAAATGATTGATATGGGAATGAAGGGTTGCTTTACTTGATTCATTTTTTGGGTTGAAAGAGACTAGATTGAGTTTCAATCAGTAAAATCGAGTAAAAACCAAGGAAATATAGGTTCACATCCGTTGGATCTAGAATTCGTCCAACCAAATGCTATTTGAAGTTAACTTATAAACGCCCAATTAGTATACCACAAGCCTTAAACTTGTCTAATTTCACTAGCATACCATCGTTGTTATGTTCTTCCACTGAGTGTATTAACTCTCCATTGCTAATGGTCCTATCTAAATTTGTGTGCATATAACAAAGCTACTATTCTTTTGTGATATTATTTGGGAGATGATCTTTTTTCTTTAGTGATATTATTTTGGAGATGATCTTTTTCAGTTGATTGGCTATTACTTTTGAAAGCATTTTATAGTCATTCAATTTTCTTAAAGAAAATTTGGCAAGAAAACCAAAGGAATGCTTCTCCACATTATATAACATTCATAGTAACTTTATTAAAATTAACAAAATATCCAACAACATTTATTACAAGAGATGAAAAAATGATAAACAAGTTTTATGTGATTGACATTATTTGGTAAGGTCCCAATTTGAGATAATATGATAAAAAAGTTTGGTTGTGGTATGAGAAGGTGTCCTCTCTGCAATTAAGAATAAAAAAAATATCAATCATTGTGAAATTGCCCACATAAGATCCAAAGAGATGATGTAAACCTCACAATGAAAGAATTTAGGAATAATAGAAGAAGAGACAAGCAATAGAACTTAGATCCAAAGAAACTCTGATTGAGGTAGAATAATTACACATGTTACTATTAACAGAATAATGAACTAGTAAATATACAATGCTGAGTATGAGGATTCGAATTCACTAGGAGGAATTCGAATTGGCATTCATGTACAGATCCATAATCAATGGAGAGTCATGAATGCCTAACTAGGAGTCCACCTTCTCATCAGTGAAGTCATCAATGCACAAGTAATGATCAACCGGGAGTCAAACTGAGTCTAACTGAATGTTGTTGGTGTAACTAGCACATGGAAGCACTAATATAGTGAAGGAGGCTCAGTGGAGGGCGCCATAGGTTCTAACTGGAGTCAGAATGGCCAATCTAGTCTCACTGGAGGTCCAATAGAGTGATAAACTCAGTAAAGAGTCAGTTAATCCTTAAATCAAGGAAATAACTGAAGATAACTCAATATAACTGAATATAACTGGACTGGTAGGTGAAGAAGGTGCCCCTATCATGCAATGGAGCAAAGGAGGGCGCATTAGTCACTGAGAGGCCTAGAAATGATCTGAAAGAAGCTCTGGGGGCTAGTTTGCTGAGGACTAGGTGCTGGGATTGATGACCTAGAATGCATGCAAACCCTAATTGCATGCAAACCCTAATTTTGCATGCATGACTGAAAATGAAAATGACTGAAAAGCTAGTAGGACTAGGATGGAGTATAGGAATATCCTAACACCCCCCCTTAATCCATCTTGGGCCCTGGTAACTAGGACGAAAGGTCACCCATACAATAAATGAAATGATAATAAAATACATAACTGTCCATAAACTAAGAAAATGGGGAAAAACCTCATGGGAAAAATACCCCCCCTCAAATGAACAGTAAATAACTCAAAGAACCATCATGCAGAAAAGAAAGAAGCTTTCATTAGTGAAAACTTTTGTAAAAGACTTGGCAAGCTGATCCCATGTAGGAAGGTCTCCCACTGTGTGGAGGATGAAGCAAGTCTTTCATGAACTTTTTCTGTATCTGGAGCGAATGGAACATGAGTAGTCTTCCCAAAATATGGAAGAGAGAATCGCATCATCATGTTGCATCTCTTATGGAGAGATGGATGGCATAATGCAAGGTTAGCATGCTACTGAAGTCTAGTAGTTCTGTAAGCAAATAAATCATCAACTGTGTTCTCAGTAGTAGCAAGGACTGTGTGAGAACATATTTCTCTTGAATCTGGATTGAGAATAGGTGTTGGTTCTGAATCTTCTTGAACCATGATCTCAACATCAGAATCTTGATCTTCTTTTTCACTAGAATAGGAGTCACTGGAAGAGAAGTCACTGTGATCTTCATCAGAATCTGAAGGAATAGTTAGAGAGAAGGGCATGAAGTGTGAGAACTCATATGCCTTTGAGGCATGATTTTCAATCCCATTCGCTATAACCTTTCCAGTGGAGATTTCTGTAATCTCTACTGTGTCTGGACCAAAAATTACTTGTTTTGGAGATCCTGTATGAGTCATTTGATATACTGACAACAAATTAGCTGTAAGAGAAGGAACAAATAAGACATTTTTGAACTTACCATGCTCCATATGAATTGTACCCAAACCTTTGGCAGAAACCTGAGAGTTGTCTCCCATGTGAATGGTAGGCCCATCTTGGAGATCCAAAGAGGAGAAGGATTCTTCTTGTGCCATCATGTGGTTGGAAGCTCCAGAATCTATGAGGAGAGCTTTTCTCTTTGAAAAACCAGCCATCAATGCATGACAGTCATCAGATCCACTTCTAGAATCAGACATCTTTGCTTCTTTTGGAACAACAATTTGGTTTTGTTCAAGAAGCTTGGTTAGAAGATCAATCTTCTTATGCATGCAGGCATGCTCAGGATGGTTTCCTCTCTTGCAGTAGGTACAATTTGGTCTCTTTTGTTTGTCATTCTTGGATCTTGAAGGTTTCTTGCCTTTGCCTTTTTGTCCCCCTTTTGCATTCGCTCCACTTGATTCACCAGCTAAAAGAGCTAGATCTCTGGAGGTTTTGATGGCACCCATTTGAAACATTTTGTTCTCTTCTTGAGTGAGAGCTTCAATGAAGTCACTTAAGGTGTGAGACTTCCATCCAGGGATGGACATTCAAACAGAATGAAAGGTAGATACAAAGACAAAAAATTGAGATCCAAGTTTGCTCAATATAGAGAGTATCAATTGCTCATCACTTTTAGTGATGCCACATTGCTTGCAATGCAAAACCAAATTCTGAAATTTGGAGAAGAAATCTTGGATGCTCTCGAAATTGCTAGGTTGAAGGGCAACCAATTCATTCTCAAGAATGTAGCCTCTCAGTTCGTCTTGTTTGCCAAAAATACTCCTCAATTTTATCCATAAATCATGTGGAGACTTCAATCCATCAGTATGAAACAATAGATCATCGGATATATGAAGGCATATGAATCCAAAGGCTTCATCCATTTTGTTTAGGTTTGATTGTCTTTTCAGCTTGATGTGGTATGGCATCTTTTTCCTCAATTATTCTAGTAAACCCTCTTGATTGCAAGAGTATTATCATCTTCCTCTTCCATTCGAAATAATTGAAAGGAGTGATAAGTATAGAAGAATGAGCATTCGAATTGCTCATCTTGACTGCTTGAACAAGTGCAAATAGAAGGCTGTTGAATCAGCTGCTGCAACTGCTGGAACTTCAAAAATACCTGCAAAAAAAAAACTCTCAAGAATGGAGGTAGAATATACTCTCAAGGCTCTGATACCATGTGAAATTTCCCACATAAGATCCAAAGAGATGATGTAAACCTCACAATGAAAGAATTTAGGAATAATAGAAGAAGAGACAAGCAATAGAACTTAGATCCAAAGAAACTCTGATTGAGGCAGAATAATTACACATGTTACTATTAACAGAATAATGAACTAGTAAATATACAATGCTGAGTATGAGGATTCGAATTCACTAGGAGGAATTCGAATTGGCCTTCATGCACAGATCCATAATCATTGGAGAGTCATTAATGCCTAACTAGGAGTCCACCTTCTCATTAGTGAAGTCATCAATGCATAAGTAATGATCAACCGGGAGTCAACCTGAGTCTAACTGAATGTTGTTGGTGTAACTGGCACATGGAAGCACTAATATAGTGAAGGAGCCTCAGTGGAGGGCACCATAGGTTCTAACTGGAGTCAGAATGGTCAATCTAGTCTCACTGGAGGTCCAATAGAGTGATAAACTCAGTAAAGAGTCAGTTAATCCTTAAATCAAGGAAATAACTTAAGATAACTGAATATAACTGGACTGGTAGGTGAAGAAGGTGCCCTTGTCATGCAGTGGAGCAAAGGAGGGTGCATTAGTCACTGGGAGGCCTAGAAATGATCTGAAAGAAGCTCCGGGGGCTAGTTTGCTGAGGACTAGGTAATGGGATTGATGACCTAGAATGCATGCAAACCCTAATTTTGCATGCATGACTGAAAATGAAAATGACTAGAAAGCTAGTAGGACTAAGATGGAGTATAGGAATATCTTAACACCCCCCCTTAATCCATCCTAGGCCCTGGTAACTAGGACCAAAGGTCACCCATACAATAAATGAAATGATAATAAAAAACATAATTGTCCATAAACTGAGAAAATGGGGAAAAACCTCATGGGAAAAATACCCCCCCTCAAAAGAATAGTAAATAACTCAAAGAACCATCATGCAGAAAAGAAAGAAGCTTTCATCAGTGAAAACTTTTGTAAAAGACTTGGAAAGCTAATCCCATGTAGGAAGGTCTCCCACTGTGTGGAGGATGAAGCAAGTCTTTCAGGAACTTTTTGTGTATCTGGAGCAAATGGAACATGAGTAGTCTTCCCAAAAGATGGAAGAGAGAATCCCATCATCATGTTGCATCTCTTATGGAGAGATGGATGGCATAATGCAAGGTTAGCATGCTGCTGAAGTCTAGTAGTGCTGTAAGCAAATAAATCATCAACTATGTTCTCAGTAGTAGCAAGGACTGTGTGAGAACTTATTTCTCTTGAATCTGGATTGAGAATAGGTGTTGCTTCTGAATCTTCTTGAACCATGATCTCAACATCAGAATCTTGATCTTCTTCTTCACTAGAATAGGAGTCACTGGAAGAGAAGTCACTGTGATCTTCATCAGAATCTGAAGGAATAGTTGGAGAGAAGGGCATGAAGTGTGAGAACTCATATGCCTTTGAGGCATGATTTGCAATCCCATTCGCTATAACCTTTCCAGTGGATATTTCTGTAATCTCTACTGTGTCTGGACCAAAAATTACTTGTTTTGGAGATCTTGTATGAGTCATTTGATATACTGACAACAAATTAGCTGTAAGAGAAGGAACAAATAAGACATTTTTGAACTTACGATGCTCCATATGAACTGTACCCAAACCTTTGGCAGAAATTTGAGAGTTGTCTCCCATGTGAATGGTAGGCCCATCTTGGAGATCCAAAGAGGAGAAGGATTCTTCTTGTGCCATCATGTGGTTGGAAGCTCCAGAATCTATGAGGAGAGCTTTTGTCTTTGAAAAACCACCCATCAATGCATGACAGTCATCAGATCCACTTCTAGAATCAGACATCTTTGCTTCTTTTGGAACAACAATTTGGTTTTGTTCAAGAAGCTTGGTTAGAAGATCAATCTTCTTATGCATGCAGGCATGCTCAGGATGGTTTCCTCTCTTGCAGCAGGTACAATTTGGTCTCTTTTGTTTGTCATTCTTGGATCTTGAAGGTTTCTTGTCTTTGCCTTTTTGTCCCCCTTTTGCATTCACTCCACTTGATTCTCCAGCTAAAAGAGCTAGATCTTTGGAGGTTTTGATGGCACCCATTTGAAACAGTTTGTTCTCTTCTTGAGTGAGAGCTTCAATGAAGTCACTTAAGGTGGGAAACTTCCATCCAGGGATGGACATTCGAACAGAATGAAAGGTAGATACAAAGACATAAAATTGAGATCCAATTTTGCTCAATATAGAGAGTATCAATTGCTCATCACTTTTAGTGATGCCACATTGCTTGCAATGCAAAACCAAATTCTGAAATTTGGAGAAGAAATCTTGGATGCTCTCGAAATTGCTAGGTTGAAGGGCAACCAATTCATTCTCAAGAATGTAGCCTCTCAGTTCGTCTTGTTTGCCAAATATACTCCTCAATTTTATCCATAAATCATATGGAGACTTCAATCCATCAGTATGAAACAATAGATCATCAGATATATGAAGGCATATGAATCCAAAGGCTTCATCCATTTTGTTTAGGTGCTTGATTGTCTTTTTAGCTTGATGTGGTATGGCATCTTTTTCCTCAACTATTCTAGTAAACCCTCTTGATTGCAAGAGTATTATCATCTTCCTCTTCCATTCGAAATAATTGAAAGGAGTGAGAAGTATAGAATAAGGAGCATTCGAATTGCTCATCTTGACTGCTTGAACAAGTGCAAATAGAAGGTTGTTGAATCAGCTGCTGCAACTGCTGGAACTTCAAAAATACCTGCAAAAAAAAACTCTCAAGAATGGAGGTAGAATATACTCTCAAGGCTTTGATACCATGTGAAATTTCCCACATAAGATCCAAAGAGATGATGTAAACCTCACAATGAAAGAATTTAGGAATAATAGAAGAAAAGACAAGCAATAGAACTTAGATCCAAAGAAACTCTGATTGAGGCAGAATAATTACGCATGTTACTATTAACAGAATAATGAACTAATAAATATACAATGCTGAGTATGAGGATTCGAATTCACTAGGAGGAATTCGAATTGGCCTTCATGCATAGATCCATAATCATTGGAGAGTCATTAATGCCTAACTAGGAGTCCACCTTCTCATTAGTGAAGTCATCAATGCACAAGTAATGATCAACCGGGAGTCAAACTGAGTCTAACTGAATGTTGTTGGTGTAACTGGCACATGGAAGCACTAATATAGTGAAGGAGCCTCAGTGGAGGGCACCATAGGTTCTAACTGGAGTCAGAATGGTCAATCTAGTCTCACTGGAGGTCCAATAGAATGATAAACTCAGTAAAGAGTCAGTTAATCCTTAAATCAAGGAAATAACTTAAGATAACTGAATATAACTAGACTGGTAGGTGAAGAAGGTGCCCTTATCATGCAGTGGAGCAAAGGAGGGTGCATTACTCACTGGGAGGCCTAGAAATGATCTGAAAGAAGCTCCGGGGGCTAGTTTGCTGAGGACTAGGTGCTAGGATTGATGACCTAGAATGCATGCAAACCCTAATTTTGCATGCATGACTGAAAATGAAAATGACTAGAAAGCTAGTAGGACTAAGATGGAGTATAGGAATATCTTAACACCCCCCCTTAATCCATCCTAGGCCCTGGTAACTAGGACCAAAGGTCACCCATACAATAAATGAAATGATAATAAAAAACATAATTGTCCATAAACTGAGAAAATGGGGAAAAACCTCATGGGAAAAATACCCCCCCCTCAAAAGAATAGTAAATAACTCAAAGAACCATCATGCAGAAAAGAAAGAAGCTTTCATCAGTGAAAATTTTTGTAAAAGACTTGGCAAGCTGATCCCATGTAGGAAGGTCTCCCACTGTGTGGAGGATGAAGCAAGTCTTTCAGGAACTTTTTGTGTATCTGGAGCAAATGGAACATGAGTAGTCTTCGCAAAAGATGGAAGAGAGAATCCCATCATCATGTTGCATCTCTTATGGAGAGATGGATAGCATAATGCAAGGTTAGCATGCTACTGAAGTCTAGTAGTTCTGTAAGCAAATAAATCATCAACTATGTTCTCAGTAGTAGCAAGGACTGTGTGAGAACATATTTTTCTTGAATCTGGATTGAGAATAGGTGTTGATTCTGAATCTTCTTGAACCATGATCTCAACATCAGAATCTTGATCTTCTTCTTCACTAGAATAGGAGTCACTGGAAGAGAAGTCACTATGATCTTCATCAGAATCTGAAGGAATAGTTGGAGAGAAGGGCATGAAGTGTGAGAACTCATATGCCTTTGAGGCATGATTTGCAATCCCATTCGCTATAACCTTTCCAGTGGATATTTCTGTAATCTCTACTGTGTTTGGAGCAAAAATTACTTGTTTTGGAGATCCTGTATGAGTCATTTGATATACTGACAACAAATTAGCTGTAAGAGAAGGAACAAATAAGACATTTTTGAACTTACGATGCTCCATATGAACTGTACCCAAACCTTTGGCATAAATTTGAGAGTTGTCTCCCATGTGAATGGTAGGCCCATCTTGGAGATCCAAAGAGGAGAAGGATTCTTCTTGTGCCATCATGTGGTTGGAAGCTCCAGAATCTATGAGGAGAGCTTTTGTCTTTGAAAAAACAGCCATCAATGCATGACAATGATCAGATCCACTTCCAGAATCAAACATCTTTGCTTCTTTTGGAACAACAATTTGGTTTTGTTCAAGAAGCTTGGTTAGAAGATCAATCTTCTTATGCATGCAGGCATGCTCAGGATGGTTTCCTCTCTTGCAGTAGGTACAATTTGGTCTCTTTTGTTTGTCATTCTTGGATCTTGAAGGTTTCTTGCCTTTGCCTTTTTGTCCCCCTTTTGCATTCACTCCACTTGATTCTCCAGCTAAAAGAGCTAGATCTTTGGAGGTTTTGATGGGACCCATTTGAAACAGTTTGTTCTCTTCTTGAGTGAGAGCTTCAATGAAGTCACTTAAGGTGGGAAACTTCCATCCAGGGATGGACATTCGAACAGAATGAAAGGTAGATACAAAGACAGAAAATTGAGATCCAAGTTTGCTCAATATAGAGAGTATCAATTGCTCATCACTTTTAGTGATGCCACATTGCTTGCAATGCAAAACCAAATTCTGAAATTTGGAGAAGAAATCTTGGATGATCTCGAAATTGCTAGGTTGAAGGGCAACCAATTCATTCTCAAGAATGTAGCCTCTCAGTTCGTCTTGTTTGCCAAATATACTCCTCAATTTTATCCATAAATCATATGGAGACTTCAATCCATCAGTATGAAACAATAGATCATTAGATATATGAAGGCATATGAATCCAAAGGCTTCATCCATTTTGTTTAGGTGCTTGATTCTCTTTTCAGCTTGATGTGGTATGGCATCTTTTTCCTCAACTATTCTAGTAAACCCTATTGATTGCAAGAGTATTATCATCTTCCTCTTCCATTCAAAATAATTGAAAGGAGTGAGAAGTATAGAAGAAGGAGCATTCGAATTGCTCATCTTGACTGCTTGAACAAGTGCAAATAGAAGGCTACTGAATCTGCTGCTGCAACTACTGGAACTTCAAAAATACCTGCAAAAAAAAAACTCTCAAGAATGGAGGTAGAATATACTCTCAAGGCTCTGATACCATGTGAAATTTCCCACATAAGATCCAAAGAGGTGATGTAAACCTCACAATGAAAGAATTTAGGAATAATAGAAAAAGAGAGCAGCAATAGAACTTAGATCCAAAGAAACTCTGATTGAGGCAGAATAATTACACATGTTACTATTAACATAATAATGAACTAGTAAATATATAATGTTGAGTATGAGGATTCGAATTCACTAGGAGGAATTCGAATTGGACTTCATGCACAGATCCATAATTAGTGGAGAGTCATGAATGCCTAACTAGGACTCCACCTTCTCATCAGTGAAGTCATCAATGCACAAGTAATGATAAACCGGGAGTCAAACAGAGTCTAACTGAATGTGGTTGGTTTAACTTGCACATGGAAGCACTAATATAGTGAAGGAGGCTCTGTGGAGGGTGCCATAGGTTCTAACTGGAGTCAGAATGGTCAATCTAGTCTCACTGGAGGTCCAACAGAGTGATAATCTCAATAAAGAGTCAATTACTCCTTAAATCAAGGAAATAACTGAAGATAACTCAATATAACTGAATATAACTGGACTGGTAGGTGAAGAAGGAGTCCTTGTCATGCAGTGGAGCAAAGGAGGGCGCATTAGTCACTGGGAGGCCTAGAAATGATCTGAAAGAAGCTCCGGGGGCTAGTTTGCTGAGGACTAGGTGTTAGGACTGATGACCTAGAATGCATGCAAAATGCATGCAAACCCTAATTTTGCATGCATGACTGAAAATGAAAATGATTGGAAAGCTAGTAGGACTAGGATGGAGTATAGGATTATCCTAACAATCATGTCTTTGTTTCTTACCAATACATGGTTAGTATGTGTCCAACCATGTTTCACATGTAAACGACATACTATTTATATGGAATGGTATTGGTCTCTAGGAAGCTCTACATGCATGGGTGAATAATGTAGCTTCCTTTGATTACAGGGCTCTTCCAGCTCTCAAGATATGCGGGGTATGGATGGCCAAGAATAAGATCACTTTTTGAAGATATACATACCCCCCACAAGTATATGCAACTAAATGTTTGACAATCTTTGATCATTTTCCTCATACTATTCGTCCTCCAGAGCAGAGAAGGGTTATTGAAGAGATTATAGACATAATTAGTTGTTGGGACTATTCTGATGGTGCCTCCCAGGGCAGGCCTGACATGTGAGGAGTTGGGGGGAATATGTTCATATCTAATAGTCATTGGTACAAGTCTATAGCTGGTATTGGGAGGATTACCAATGACCATACCGAATTGATGGCTCTTAAGTTAGTTATGCTTTTGGCTATCTCGAAAGGAGTTTTGAAGCTCCAAATATTTGAGGATCTTATGCTGGTTATAAACTAGTTAAACATGAAAAGGCCTCAAAAGAACATCATGCTGAAGCCTTTATATGAAGAACTCATTATAATAGGAAGCTTATTTCATGACATATCATATCAGCACACATACACGGAAAAGAATATGTCGGCATACCAACTTTCAAAGATTAGGCTACAGGTTGGTGAAGGAATATGGCATCTGTGGGAAGGAACAATGATACTATAAAAAAAATAGACCCAGACCACATCCTCGTTAATCCATTTTTAGCCTATAAACAATGTAGTTCATTTATTAATGTAATGAATTGCAATATTTTTCCATGGAAAAAAATGAAGTGATACCCTTTATCTATTTTATAAACATTATTACATATAATCTTCAAAGAAACACTAATTTTCAACCATAAAAGCGACATCTTTCATTGACTCGAATCTTCAATACCTAGCTGACTCCATTCATTATTAGTGAAGTTAATATACATTACAATCACGACCATTGTAAATCCTTGAAACTTGGCATATTATTTATTGTTAATTTGGTGAGAATTAAAAATCCTGCACTCTAAGCTACTAATTCTCATGGTTACAATCCCACCAAATCTTGAAATATTTTGTGGTTTCTCAAAATTAAATGGAGCTGTATAAATGCTAACTAACTTGCCGGAATTTGGTAGAGTAATTATGGTCAAAATCACAATTCGGAGTTCCCAGATCTTAATTTTGACGATCTGAGTAGTTTTAAAAGTGGGTAATTAATCTAGAACAAGCAATCTCAATCAATGAAATTACCAAAATTGAAAAATAGCAATTTCCAACAAGAATTTTATCATTTTTTTCTCCCAAAACCACTCGAAAAGCGGGGCGTTTTGATTGACTTTTATCCTACCCGAAATTAAACTCCCTTCTTCCCGCCTCTTCCTCTACCTCTATTTTTCCCTCCTTCATCTACTTCAAACCCCCTAATCTCCTATAAGCTACATTCCATTTCATTTTATGCTTCCGCTCCCATCTTTTCTTCATCCCACTTCCCCAGATCAAATCGCACGGCTGCCAATCAGTCGTTATTCTTGCTCCATTCTACATAGGATTGTAGGGAACAAAGAGACATGGAGAAGGAAATATTACCCCAGGTGCCCTGGAGGCTCTAATCGCAAATCGTTCACCCTCGGAACCATTTGATATAGTCATGCAGATCGTGGATCTCAAGCCCGTAGGGAGCAGCAACACCAAATTCAGGTAAACATCTTTTCACATCTGTTACCATTTAATATTTTGTTTTTCATCAGGGCTTGTCTTTTGTTTTCAGGTAATTTTTGTACCGAGAGTTGTCCCCTTGGCCATAGCCGCTGTCTTTAAGATGCTGTACTTTACTATTAGTTTTGATTTTATATAAGGCTGATATGTTTGTGGTACAGATTTGTCCCAAACAATGGAAAGATGAAGCGGCAATGCTTCCAGGTTCCAACGAATATGGCTGGCAAGGTTAACTCTAGTAAGATACAAAATTTGTGGCTACTTCGTATTCTCGAGTACACTTGCAACTGCATTCAGAAGCAGCCATAGAGGTACCCTTTCACTTTGCAGTGCATCTCCTCTATGCTTTATTATGTCATCGGTTTTAAATGAAGCCTCCACTATTTTAATGTCCTTTGGTACACTTCCGTTGTGAGTAAAACAAGTCAACTCGGCAAGTTTAATAACCCTGTGCTGCACACTTTAAACTATATTCTTTTGAATCTCGATTGTAGTTTCTAAATACTAAATATTGTAGTTTCTGACATTTTACAATTCTGATTCTTCAATCTTGATTCTTAACATATTGCATAATGCAAATTCAATCTTTCTCTTCAAAATGAAAGTTGATCCTTGCATTTTCTTCTAGGGTTGGAGCCCTCATGCCATTGTTTTTGCAGGAAACTATTATTTATAACCAAAACCTTTCGATCCCATTCTCAAAACTTAATCTTTTTCCTTTTCCAGGGTTCTTTCATATTTCTTGTTTCTGGTGACATCGATTGATAATAATTTACTGAGGTAAAATTAGACATGGGCCCAGATGCCCAAGGATTTGATCCAACATCCCATAGATCTAAAACATAGGCAAGAGTCATTATGAGTTTTCCATCATTCAAGATGTGGATCTATGGTTAACCCATAGATCTAGTACAACGGTTGGGTGCAAATTTCGATCTACCATGGAATCTTGCCAAAAGTGATGTGGATCGAACCCTGCGCAGAGTGTTTGAGATCATACAATTACTAAAAGGTGTTGCCATCAGATTTTTGACCTTCGACTTAAACAACGTTTCCGAAATCCTTTTACTCAATAGGTTTGGGAAAAAGAAATTGTGACCATACACTTAAGAATGTAAGTTGTATTGTAGGTCAACACTAATTAGTGGATTCAGATTAGGAGGTTCGCACAGGATAACAACAATCATTGTAGGATTTAAATAATTGTCCCACACATCCGATCATAACCCTAAATGCAAATCGAAGAAGTAGGCGATACAAAAAGGAGTGATGAAGTCAAAGATGAGAGTCATTACCAGGTAGACTCTTTTTGTGGTTGTGAAAAAAAATTACACAAAGATGAACCCTAAGATCGGAATCTGTGTGAATGCAGAACTCTAAAAACTTTAAAAGATACCAACAACAAGACTACATGATCGAGATTGATACGAATGTAGATCTCTTAAAATTTTAAATGATACTTAGGTAAATAGGTTCCAGTCCAATCCAACTGGTCTAACCAGAAATAGAGAGATGGAGAATGCTGATCAGTTACTAAAAAGTTATACTGTATACTATTCAACCCACAAGAGTACTGATCAACCCATAAGAGTTGTATAAACATTTTAATAACCTAATTGGAATCAAGGAATGGGTGAATTTTAGAATCTATTTGGTAGATTAGGTAGAATTTGGTTACTATGCTTCTAGTATCTGATTTTGAATAGTCTATTTCTCTAAGTGAATTATGATTTCAACTAAAATATGATTATGAGATAATGGTTTCAATTGAAATATGATTATGAGATAGATATGTAAAATGGATAACCATTGAATTTTAAAAATATATATGAATTGTGAGTAACAAAATAGATAAATAAGTGATAACCATACCAGGACTACAACGTCTCTAGCGAGTGCATACTAATTTTGTATCATTCTGAATAGTCCATTTCTCTAACTGAATAATGATTTCAACTGAAGTATGATTATGATATAGATATGTAAAGTGGATAACCATTGAAATTTAAAAAAAATATGAATAGTGAGTAACAAAATAGATAAATAAGTGATAGTCATACCAAGACTATAGCATCTCTTGTAGCAAGTGCAATTATATCAGTGTAGGACACTTTGCGAGGACATATTTTCTCCTGCTGAGCCTTTATTTCATCGATGATTTCGAATCCTCTAACTGTAAGGTTGGGAAGTGCTTCCTTCTCTGCCATGTTTTTTCCTTTTTTATTGTCAAGTAGAATAGATGCTTCGCAGCCCTTAAAAAAAAACCGATAATGTTACAGGACTCTCTCATCCCTCCTCTTCAGATATAGTTAAACGATGTAATGAAAATAATGACAATAATAATAAGCTTCCTACCCTAAAAATACTATAAATATATTAATAAGCTGCTTACCCTTACAAAATAGTCATGAAAATGCATGCGAAGGAGCGAAGCTGGAATGGATTTGTCAGTAGTGAAGCTATAGTCTTCTCTGCCTGTGGGAATTTGGTGTTGTAAAACCCCACCTCTAGACCCTTTTTCACCAATGTTGGTTGTATAAGATACTGCATCAAGCTAAAATTGGTCAAGGTAACCAGCACCAGCACTAAATGCAGAAGAGGTTTCATTCCAAGAGCTTCTATATCCGAAGATCGATCTTCATGGCTATGCAGAAACTTCAAAACCCGGCTCTGATTTAACCAGTGGGACAAATTCGAATGGCTCCCCAATTAATATTCTACATTCAGGTAAATTAGATATGGGCCCAGATGCCAGTGTGTAGAGAATCATCATTATAATTTACCGAGGTAAAATTAGATGAGGGATTATTTGCAAAGATTTAGTAATGACAGTGTCATTATATAAATTAACCTCAATCTAGAGAAAGACTGGAAAAGAACTGTGATTACGATATTTTATATCCGGATTCTATTCAATGATTGTATTATTCAGTTAGATATGGGAAATAATTAATTATAATATTTACTCAAGCTGTTGCAATAGTATTCATAGTTATTATAATGAATTTCAAGATTAAGGCTATGGTAACTGGTTGCAGTGCCAAAGGGTTTTTCTGAGCATTTGTTTTGGGTAAAAGTGTATGTTTTGCAAATTAATTTTGTAGTGGTTATTGCCTCTAAAAAGTTTGGTACATCCCAAGAAACAAAACTAGCATGTTTTTGAAAGGATCAGTATTATTGTTTTCCAAAGGCTTGCATGCATTTGTTGATTCGTGGATCATTATGAGCTTTAATTGCTTCTGTTTTGTCCTATGTCAACGCTTAATTTTTTAGCTCTTACGTTGATTCTCTTTATCTATTAAAGATAATGTTCTATTGTTTAAGGAGAGCTGGAAGATTAGACGATGCCCATGGATTTGTGACTACTTGAAAACTGGACCTGGATATCTGATAGTTGGTTATCTTTAATTAATTTTTACATGTGTTTTACAAGATGCATGGAAAGATGCATATCCTGACAATATGTTGTATGAGGTGTGATGCTTACCTGGCTTCTTCCATTGGTAGTTCTAATTATTTCACATCTTTTGAAGTTCTTTATTTATTTACAAAGATTTAATTTTATAATTGGCAGGAACTGGTTGCTTTGAGCGAAGTTGTTGGGACCCATAGTAAAGGTCTTGCTCCAGATTTGATCTCCTCTTTTCCTTTGTCTAAATATGTGCCAGAAAGCCCAAGTGCAAGCAACTTTGAGAAGTAAGAAACTTAGTGCCTGTGCTACATATTTTCATTTGTGCTTGCATGATTTTGGTATGTTTGGTTTCCTATTTATTAACCTATTTCGTGCATAAAAATATTTTGAATTGCACTTATATGTTCATAGAGAGAATTAACATTCTGTCACAGTTTCTGTAAGTGGGCAAAACATTTTGTCACAGTTTCTAGCTTTGGCACTAATTCCTAATGAGATCTGTGTTTACCTATCACTATGTGAATTTCTTTGGCTAATGTCAAACTATAATACTAATGTTATCTGTCTAAATATATAATGATTTTATCTATGCCAGCATACTAATTTTATTTTTTTTAGTTTTCATATTAATTGTATTTAATTAATATTATATTTAGTTTCCAATTTTATACATACTAAACTTTATGTTTTTTAGTTTTCATATTAATTGTATTTAATTTGATTTTTTTCACATTTGCCAGCATCTCTTCATTCAATATCGATAACCTGAGTTGGCAACGTATTCCTCCCTAATCTACTAACCAAAAAAACTTCATTTACAGATTGTATATTTTTTTATAAAACTTAACAACGAGAGTCAATGTTATACATAACATCTTCCTCTTTATTATCCACTTTTCATTCAAATTATACTTTTTATTCAAATAAATATCCATGAGCTTTCCAGTTTTTATGTTTTCATGTTTGGTTTATAACAAAAATGCCTCTATTTCCATTTACATGGTATTAATAGTCATAAAGTGTAAGGTAGTTTCACCTGCGCTTGATGCTGAAATCACTGAAATAAAAGTGAAACAAGAAGGAAAACAGGTGGATATAAAACCTCAAGTTAAAGCTAAGGCAACTGATGGAACCGTTTCAAAGTCTGTTGCACAGATTGTGCATGAGAAACATGGAAAGTATGTATATTGTTGTGCCCTCTCTTTCTCTGTGTTTGCTATGTGTTGTTTTTTCATTTGCTATTAAATTCTCTGCCACTAAAGTATATATTCAATTATTCATCTAGATTTCTTCATGTTTGAATATGAGCAATGCTACAGTTTAGATATGTAATTTCAAGCCTTCACTTGTAAGAACGTTTTATTTCTCTTCAATCCAAATAGGTCTAATGCCTCTTTTTCATTGCAAATTTCACATTGTTATTGGGTTGATGTGGCTGTTTATTGGGATGTTATAGTACTTATGGGGAGATGTTTCCTTTGTCTAACCAGTGTTGCTATTGGTAAGTTGTTCGGTTCCAACCTGCATCATGTGCACATATCCATTCTCGGGGTAGGGGATTTGTTTCCAGGAGGGACATGGGCCAAGTCTAAGGTTTCTTTCTGATGCTCTGCATCAATCTTCACTAAAGTCTAACCTAGGCCTAGCTAGCATCTGTTTGATCCCCAGATTGTGGATGGTTGTTGGTTTGGCGAGTCTGGTTGTTAGTTTCCCCTTCTAAATGCAATTTAAAAGGCATTGTTATAGGTTAGATATTGCATCATGACGTGCGAAGAAATTGATGGACTACAAAAAAGGCATGCACTGCATAAATCCACTACAAACTAAAAGGGCTTTCACTGCCGAAATTTTCCGTAGCAAACACTTTTGAATATTTTGCTGCGAGAAGCTAAAATTTTTTATAAGGTAGTTTTTTGCACCAACATGAACAATGTAAGAGAAAGTTTCAGTTTGTGTGAATTATGTGAAAGTTTTGATGTATTTTGTACAGTTTCTCACTTCAATTTTTACCTCTATAGTATTGCAGGATGGGGTGCTTATACTTTCTTAATAAATATGAGCAAATGCAGATGCCCGAGATCACGAAAAGTCAATTGTGATTCTTGATTTGGTACCACTTGGACAAAAATTTGACAGGAAAAGAAAATTGTGATCCTTGATTTGGTACTTGGAGAAAAATTTGACAATACAACTGCAGTCTTGATTTTTGAGAGATTTTGGCAAAAAAAGGTTATCATTAACATTACCCTTTTTGGTGACTATTGGGTAATATTTGTTTCTTACCTGGGTATGTGACCATTTTCCATAATTTGACAAGATGGTGTTAACTGTTGAAAATTTTATTCTCATACCAATCCATAATAAAATCTATTTAAGGGTGCTAGCTCAATGGTAGAGCACCTGCCTTATAGACAGGAGGTTGGTTGTTCGATTCCACCGTGCCCTATTTATAATATGAAACCATTAAAAAGAGATAAATGACTAAAAAAATGACCAAAATTTGCATATAAACAATCACCAATACAACATGAGAGATAAGTGACCAAAATATGCATATAAATTACCAGTTTTGAGTTGGCGATCACTAGTAGCAAATTAGCGGTCATTTATCATGTGACAAAAAATGTAGTCATTAATTGTGACAATTAATGACAAAATATATTACCAAATTAATGACCAAATATATGACCACGAGATAAGCTACAAATGACCAAGCTAAATATGACCACATTTTTTGTTGCGTGATATATGGCCAGTAATTTGCTACTAGTGGTCACCAACTCAAAAGTGGTCATTTATATGCAGATTTTGGTCTTTTTTTTTGTCACTTATCTCTCATTTTGTACTAGTGCTTGCATCGAGTAAAAAATATGAAACGTAAGAAATTGAGTCATGTTTCCGAATATATAAGTTTTAAGTATTGAAAATTTACATAACTATGTCAAATTTCATGTTTTCTAACGGTCACTTTTTATTTTTTTGGCAAATGATAAGGTATATGTTTTTGTGGATGGAGCCTTTCAATGCCTAAATGACGGTTTCGGGCTACAAAAATTGGTAAACATGTATAGAACCCGTAGCACTAGTGCAGCGCTATTTTTCCAAAATTAAATGTTTAATTTTTATTTTTTTTGAATTATGTGAGTGATCAAACCTCGAGAACAATACGTTAAATGTGGGTGCAGCCTTTGAAGGTCTTAGTGCAGTTATTTCAACTTGGATTTTTTATAGCATGTATAGGTTGGTGTCTTCTAGTGCTGCATACAATTTTTTTTTTAAATGGTTGTAAAATGAAAAAGTTACGGAATAAACACTAATAGTATGTTTTTTGACCAACGGAGTGTTGAAACAAAAAAATTAGGAAATAAATAGAAAATCTCAATATTTTTTTTTTTAAATTACATATTTGGAATCTGCATAAAAATTCTATCTATGCCTAAAATTTCGTCAATAATGGTCATGTATGTCATGCTGTAGAGAGGGGTGAAAACCATGCATATTTAGGTGCAAAATTGCACCTAAATGGTCCCTCAACTTCGTGCACAAACCCTTTAGTATGAGGTTAATGGAAGAAGAGCATCTCCTCCTACTGCATTCATTCTTCTATGTATGATTGAGCATTGTAGCTCTAGGTAAATTATTTTTTTTCTATTTGTTTGTTCTTTCATTCCCTGACCAACATTATAATCAAGAAAACTAAGGCTCATTGAAATGCTAAAGATACAAAAAAAATACCTTATACATGATTTCATGTGTCAATTCCCTCATGTTTTTTTCCCAATAATTAATGAACATTGAAGTACATACCTAGTTGAAACATATCAATACGAATTGGAACCTTGCTTAACCTAGTAATAAAATGAGCTCTATGTGTTGGAATTGAGAAAATGATGGTCGTTGGAAATATGTTTTTAAGAATACAATCACAAGAGTTGCTGATGAAGCCAAAATGTTATGATGCATCTAAAAGAGAAATAATATTGGGATCTTTTTCTAATTTGTGGTGTTGAATTGTTTTAGTAAATGTTTATTATAAGCAAAATTGTAAATAAAAAATGAGTTTATTATGAAAATGAAGTCATGATTTTTCTTAAATAACTAGTAATGATAATGACTTTTAATATATAATATGTTGAATTAACTTAAAAACTCTAAAATTTTATAAAATTTATTAAAAAAATTAATAAAAAAATTAGAAATGAACATTGTTTCTTTTCAATTTATCATATCTGTATTAATACAATATCTTTAATAATATAAAATACAATACCTTTAATGATATAAAAAAATTGTTTTCTTAATTATTAAAATTAATAAAAGTGATTAATAATTTTGTTATAACAATTATGTTTACATGTATAAAGAGAATGATTGAGAATGGAAAACAATTTTTTTGTTTCTTGAATTTATGTATCAATTCAAGGAAAGGTTTTTAGGAAAGTTTATAAATTTTTTAGAATTTAAGTCCCTACTAATATGAGATATTAATTTTCTATTAGAAATTAGATATGAGATGAAATGGTCATCTAACATAGACATTTGGAATAAAATCATGATAGTTAAATAAGATATTAATATTTTTTGAGAAACTAGTGATTAGATCAAATGGCCATCTAAACTTCACATTTGGAATAAAACCATGGTAATCAAATAAGAGATTGTTTAAGATTGTTTTCTTAAAGAAACACATTAACAACCTAAAAGAAAGAGATATTCAACTAAAGTGGAAGTTTTCCCCCTTGTAAATTACCCATTGAAATTATATTGTTTACAATTTGTAAGATATTAAACTACAGTCTAGAATTGCTACATAGTTCTTGTTTCTTGGATTCATGTATATATCTAAGTCAAGTTGATTAAGGAAAAAGCCTATGATCCTTTTTCCTTAATCAACTTAAACTACTAAGATGAAAGATAAAACCATTGTTTACTAAGAGCTCATTTTCTCAAAGAAACATGTTAACAACACAAAACTAAGAGGGATCTAACTAGAATGGAAGTTTACTTCCATAGATACCACTATTTGAAATTAAGTCTTTCATAATTTGAAAAATATTAAATTGGTATGGTCTAGAATTGCATCATGGTTGTTCTTTCATGGAGTCATGCATGGATATAAGCAAATCTGGTGATCCTTTTTAAAGTTGAAGTCATGATTAGCACAAGATATTTGTTTTTAGCTTTAACAAACTTTTGACAATATGAAATAGCATTTAGGTCTTGAAGTATGAGATAAAACAACTCTTGATTGGCTAATTTAACAACCCAAAACCAAGAGGCATCTAACTAAATTGAAAGTAAGTTAACAACCCAGAACAAAGAGGCGTCTAACTAGAGTCTAGCTCAATTGGTTGGGCCCAATTGACAAGCCACTACCGGACTGAGGTTTGTGTTAGAATTTTCATACATTCACAGCATAATAATTCAAATGCATAAATCAGATCTTCTAGAAGAAAGACAAAGCACAAAACAATAACACAAGAGTTTAACCTGGGAAACCTGAACGGTAGAAAACCCAGCAACCTTCATATAGAGATGATAATTTCGAGATCAAAGTACAATAATAAAAGAGAAAAGATGGAAATGATTTCCAAAAGATAGAAACTCAAAAATAGTCTTCTCTTGCTGCAGTGCGAACTTCTCTCTCTGGATGATGCGGGCTTGTCTTGAGTGGATGAGTGAATAATGAGGTGAACTCACCTCTTATTTATACACGTGAAAAAATGGAAAATTCCCTAACTGGGCTGACTTTTGGGGAGCAATAAATAATTTTATTTTTAATTTTCTTTTGATTTCTTTTCATCCCAAGGTTTGCATTGATTCTTTCAAGGTTTTTACATAATTAAATACATCAAGTTCATCTCCCTTAGGAGGTATAATCAAGTACAATAAAATACAATAAATAATATCTTCCGAAGTTACACAAAATCCAACACTCCCTCTCAACGAGGAAGGTATTCTTCGGTCTTCATTAGCATCATGGTCATATAGGTTTCATTTATACATCTATACTGTCTCCATCATCTCTATACATACTAAAGGTTTTCCACACAGTCTCAATCTCTCGAGAAGTGTCATCATGCATCAACTTCACCAGTCCTTTGGTGAGTCTAAGAGAGTCTCTCCTGGATGTCTGAGATATAAGCTATACCATCTCTGTTATACCATCTGCTACCTATTCATCTCATCTTCCGATGGGATTTATCCCATACCTGGATGAGATCTGGAATGAGCAGAGGAGCACGACCATCTATTACCTATTCATCTCATCTGTGTTGATGTATATGTAACTTCGGAATGTATTTCATATATGTATATTGTACTCCTATAGAGATGGTATTATTCCTCTATACGGAAGTGTTTGTATTCCTATAGAGATGTTTTTATTCCTCTATATGGAAGTGTCTTCATTTATATTGTAAGTGTCATAACTTATACTTGATGGGTTATTATACCAACTTGTTGGGGTCGACCCTGTATAAGTCATGTGGGTCGAAGGGTTATTAGACCACCCTAGTGGGGTTCGGTCATGTGGGTCGAAGGGTTATTAGACCACCTTAGTGGGGGTCGGCCATGTGGGTCAAAGGGTTATTAGACCACCCTATTGGGTGTCGTCCCAATTAGCATTATATTATGTGGTTAAGTTAAGGCTGACCTAGTAAAGGTTATTAGGCAAGTCAAGTCAAGTATAAATAGAGTGCGGGAGGCACTCTATTTCATCATTCGATTCTCTCTCACACTCTCGGGAGAGTGGCACACTTGTGGAGGAGGAGAAGCTGCTACTAGGAGATGTCTATCTCTTATGCTTGGGTTGTATCATTGCTCTATCTATCTCTGAGGAAGTTATTGGGGTTTTTCACCTTTATGGTTTTCCCCAAGTAAACTCTGTGTCTCTTGTGTGCTTGCATTATTGTGTCCATGATTTATATGCTATAGATATGTTGTACATGTTGTTCTCTCAGTTAAGATCCTAAATTAGATTGAAGTAAATTCTGAAAAATTAATAATCTGTTGATGGGGTACTCCCATACCTAGCTGCCTGAATGAGTAGAGGTACCAGTGCAATCACATGACCATATACTAGAAATGTCTGTATCATTTGCCGATGGGATTTCTCCCATACCTAGTTGAGAACTTGGACGAGCAGAGGCACCTGTGTGAACCCGACCATCCACTTCCTGTCCAACTCATCTGCTGATGGGAATTCTCCCATACCTGGTTGAGTACCTAGACGAGTGGAGACACTTGGGTGAACTCAACCATCCACTACCTGTCTAACTCATCTATCGATGGGATTTCTCCCATACCTGGCTGAGTACTTAGACAAGTGGAGGCACCTAGGTGAAAGCAGGGAAAAAATCTCTATGTCATATCTCCCTCTCAAGGAGGGACACATTCTCTTCTACTCCAAGTCTTCCGCGAAATTATTCGAACTTCACCCTGGGAATAGGCTTTGTGAGAACATCTGCAGTCTGGGAACCTTTCTGCACCATATCATGAATGAAGTGATATCGAATCTCTATATGCTTCGACCTGTTGTGAAATACAAGATTCACTGACATCTGCACACAACTCTGGTTATCATAGTGAGTCACGATTGGATCTAGAATCTGGACAAAAAATCCTACAAGGAGTTTACGAATCCATATTGCTTCTCGAGCTGCTGTACTAGCTGCCATATACTCAGCCTCTGTACTACTGAGTGCTACCGAGTTCTGCTTCCTGCTGCACCAAGAAATTACTGCAGAATCCAAACTGAAGCAACATCTTGAATTACTCTTCCTATCTGCAACAAATCTGGCCCAATCTGAGTCTGTAAACCCATGCAATCTCAGGTCACATTCTGAAGCATATCTTAGGCCATATGCCACAGTGCCACGCAAGTATCTGAGCACATGCTTTGCAGCAATCTAGTGAATCTGTATCGGCTCACATATGAATTAACTGAGAGTGTTCACAGAATAAAATATATTTGGTTTGGTGTTCATGAGATACATCAAGGACCCAATCAGCTAGCGGTACATAGTAGGATCAATCAAATCTGAATCTGAAGTAGAATCTCTCAACTTATTCAAATGTGCATCCATCGAAGTACTTGTTGACTTGCAGTCCAACTTTCTGAATCTCTTCAGAATATCTATGGTGTATTTTCCTTAACCTAGGAAAATATCTTTCTGCCTCTGCCATACTTATAATCCCAAGAAGTAATGCATCAATCCAAGATCCTTCATTTCGAACTCTGAGGCAAGTTTCTTCTTACACCATATGATAAGTTTCTTGTTTCCACTGAGAAACATGTTATCAACATATAATACCAAAATCAGTGGCTCATCATCCACAACCTTGTAGTAATTCTTGGGGACTGCATCACTCTTGGTGAATCCCAAGCTCACCAGGAATCCATCTGTCCATCCATACCAGGCACGGGGTGCTTACTTGAGTCCATACAGTGCCTTTTTCAATCTACATATGTGAGACTCCTTTCTGTGGACAATAAACCCTTTTGGCTGCTCAATGTATACTTCTTCCTCAATAATACCATTGATAAAGGATGTCTTAACATCCATCTGATACAACTTCAATCCCATAGCTGAGGCAATAGAAATGATCGATTTGATGGAAGTATATCAAGCAACATGAACAAATTTTTCATCATAATTAACTCCCTCTTTCTAAGAGAACCCTCTCGAAACAAACCTTACCTTGTATTTTTCAACACTCCCATCTGCTCCATACTTGATTTTGTATAGCCACTTGGAAGTCACTACTAACTTCTCCTCAGGTCTCGACACAACCTCCCACACATCATTCTTCATAATGGATTGATATTCTTCATCATGGCATCCTTCCAAATTTGATGTTTGGATGCTTCTTCATAAGTGTTTGATTCTAAATCAATGATGTTACTCATCAGTGTTAAGTAACTCGAGAACCTCTGAGCCGGTCTTTTGCTTTCTCTGAAAGCACCATGTGGAGCTTCATGCCGCTCTGTATCCTGCAAAGTTTGTTGTTCCCATCTAGGCCTTTTCCGACCTGCAGCAACATCTCTAGGGATATCAATTGGATCAATAGGATCAATGGGTTCATCCTTTTCTGCTAACTCCCTTTGAACTAGAGGGGGATATGATCTCATCTCCTTTGGTTATAGCATTTCTTCATCATCTATCTCCATGTCTGATCCTATGTCTTTCTTGATAGCCATCTCTTCTTCAAAGGTCACATCCCTATTGACTTCAATCCATCTGGATCTTGGGATGTACATTATGTAAGCCTCACTGTATCCCATGAAAGTTCCCTTCTTGCTTGAAGGTTCTAACTTCTTCATTTTCTCCTTTGGCACATGTATGTAAACTGGACAACCAAAGATCCGGAGGTGGCCCACTTTTGGTTTCACTCCTGTGAAAGCTTCTTCCGGAGTCATATTCTTCAATATCTTATGTGGGCATCTATTTTGTACATATACAACTATTCTAGATGCTTCTGCACATAAGAACATTTGAATATTTTGATCATGTATCATGGCTTTGGCTGCCTCCACAATTGTTCTATTCTTTCTTTCTACAACCCCATTTTTTTTAGGGTTGTAGGGAATTGTGAGCTCCCTCTTAATTCATGCTTCCCTGAAGAAATCATTGAATCCTATAGAGGTGTATTCTCCACCATTATCTGATCTCAAGACCTTGATCCTCTTTCTTGACAAATTCTCTACTTGTGCTTTGAATTCTTTGAATTTGCTGAGTACTTCCTAGGATTCCTTCGACTTGAGAAAGTATATCCAAGTCTTTTGTGAGTAGTCATCAATGAATGTTATGTAGTAATGATATCCACCCAATGAAGCAACTATCATGGGTCTGCACAAGTCAGAGTGTACTAGATCCAAAATCCCTTTAGATCTACTCTCTCTATCTGGAAAATATTTCTTGGTATTCTTGCCAAGTGAACATCCTCTACATGTTCCATCATGGTCTACCTGAAGTACTGGTAAACCTGTCACTTTATTCTTCGGTACTGGGAGAGCTCGATAGTTTAGATGAGCTAGTCTTTTGTGCCATAATTTGCCCATACTTGTAGATATATGTACTAGGGATTGGATTGGTGAACTGTTTAGACGATACAAACTCTTCTCTCTTACACCAATAACCTTGATTGTGTTCATACTTGAGTTCTTGTGCCAAGCAAGTACTTTCCCTTCATAGAAAGCTACTTTATATCCCTTGTCCTCCAAGGCTGAGATGGAGATAAGATTTCTTTTCATACCATGTACAAAGCGACATATAACTCAAGTGTAGTGTATCACTTGATTCTAGTTGGAGGGAGGTGGACCTAAATCTCTTCACAATGTAGTTAGCATCATCTCCAAGTACAACACAAAGATGGAAATATTTCTCAACTAATTCTGAAAGATTTTCTCTATATCTTGTCATGTGTCTAGAAGCACCACTATCTATGAGCCAAGTATCACTAGTGGTGGGAATAGTACCTGATAAAGCTGCTATGAAGAGAATTTTTGTACGATCTTCATTCCTTTTTTTCTTGTGATGATGATCTTCTTCTACATAGGCAGTTGATGCTTCATTCTTTCTTTTACTTGAGCTTCGACAACTACTAGCATAATGACCATATTTCCTACACCTATAGCATTGAATCTAAGATATGTCATTCTTCTTCATTTGATTTGGGCGAGGACTTGATCTCCTATCTTGGTGCTTGTGTTTGTGAAAATTCCTTCATTTTCCCTTACCTTTCTTGGCATGAGATACAAATGCTTGATTCTCCTCAGGTTGAGTGCCATGAAGTCTTTGTCGTGCTGCTATTCTTGTCTCTTCATGAGTGCAATCTGCCCATAGCTTATCAAATTTGGGTAGCTTGGATCTACAGCTTATACTTTGAATGAAATACTCCTAAGATGGTGGAAGACCATTTAGAGTAGTGATGACAAGATCATTTTCATCAATGGGATCTCCACTAGTACTAAGCTTGTCCCTTAGTTCTGTGATCCTCATGAAATATGAGGCAATTTATTCTGACTTGAACATCTTCATTTTTGATAGTTGGTTCCTCAATGTGAGTGTCACATTGATACTACTATATTCAAATAGCTTCTTTATGGTCTTGAACATTTTTCTAGTACTCTTTTTACCCGATATTTGAGGAACCAAGTGGTCTCTAATTGAATTCACCAATATTCTTCTTGCTCTGGCATCATTCTTTCTCCAATGAGATTTGTCTTCTTTGATTTATGGTTTTGGGACCTTCTCATTAACAAACTGCAAGAGATAATTTTCTTCTAGCAGAAGAATAGCCATAGACTTCCAAGAGAGAAATTTGGAAGCTCCTTCCAGACGATCTTCAACCTTCATTCTAATCATCTTGACTGCAGATCTGGTTCAGAAACCCTAACAGGAGCTAGGTCAAAAATGAAAGTTGGAATTTTGGAAAACTTTTCCACAGGTAGATGCGCCCTAGCAAGGTGAGTTGAGATGAGGTAGGGCTGATCCAAATATGTGGGGAAAAGTAGGTAAAACCTGAAACCCTAATTTCTACTGCACCTTGAGAATTAGGTCAAAATTTTGAAAATTCTCGAAATTGAATTATGTCTTCACCAAAAGATGCGCCTTCCTTAGAGTGAAATTCCCAATGCTCCTTTTCTTCCAAAAAGTTGAGTGAAGACTTCGAAAGATGAAACCCTAGTTTTGACAGGGTTCCGACAATGTTATGGCAATGGCTTCTTCTGTACCGCTTTGATACCATGTTAGAATTTTCATACATTCATAGCATAATAATTCAAATGCATAAATCGGATCTTCTAGAAGAAAAACAAAGCACAAAACAATAACACAAGAGTTTAACCTCGGAAACCCAAACGAGAGAAAACCCAACAGCCTTCGTATAGAGATGATAATTCTGAGTTCAGAGTACAATCATAAAAGAGAAAAGATGGAAATGTTTTCCAAAAGAAAGAAACCCCAAAATAGTCTTCTAGTGGTGGAGTACGAACTTCTCTCTCTGGATGATGCGAACGAGTGGATGAGTGAACAATGAGGTGAACTCACCTCTTATTTATACAAGTGCAAAATTGGAAAATTCCCAAACTGGGCCGACTTCTCTCAAGGAGCAATACATAATTTTAATTTTAACTTTCTTTTACTTGCCTTTCATCCCAAGGTTTACATTGATTCTTTCAAGGGTTTTACATAATTAAATACATCAAGTTCATCTCTCTTAGGAGGTACAATCAAGTACAATAAAATACAATAAATAATATCTTCCGAAATTGCACAAAATCCAACAGTTTGAGGTCATGTTCCCCTATAGGGTGCGCCCCTTACAAAAAAAAGATACCACTAAAAATATAATGTTCATAATTTGCAAAATATTAAATTGACATAGTCTAGAATTGCAACATGGTTGTTTTTTGCTTTGATTCATATATATGAACATTAGGTAAGGTTCTTAAGGAAAGCTTATGATCCTTTTTAAGTTTAGATATGGCTAGTATGAATGACTATATGAGATATTGAGATATTAGTAGTTTTATTTGAAACATAAAAACAAAATGAAATAGGTTTAAGGTCTTCAAATATGAAATATCTCCCTCTTAATGTATTTTCCAAAAAATAAGTATTTTCCTGCATATCAAGGGATGCATCTAGCCATGTGTCGCTAATGCCCAACAATGGCTGGAACCGTGAAACACTTCTATTGAAGTGAGCTGTTTCAATCTATTTGAATGTTTGTCCCAGCGTTAAACACAAACACTCTTCAGTCAACTTACACTTCCCTTGGAGAGAACTGTATCACAAAGAGAGCCGATTATCAAATTTGCGTGTGATTGTTCACATATTCAGGTCTTCGATAATATTGAACCTTGTTGTGCCTTTATTCAGCTTCGTTATTATATGTCCATTAATACATGACACTGGTTATTTTCCTTGCCATGCCCGGACTACACGGCTTTCTTTTTTGGTATTCTTTCAATTAATCCACTATTGTGAAAGAAAAACAACATCAATATTTAAGATTCAATTAATCCACTATGGTGAAAGAAAAACAATATCAATATTTGATATTCTGGACTGATGTTTTAAATTTTGATAGTTTCAATTTTAAGTTATAAGTAACTAAAAATTTATGGATAAACTCATTGAAACATACTTTGAATTTCAATTTACAATTAGATCACAAAGACAGTTCATATTTTCACTTGATTAACGCACAGCAGACTTTCTCCTTTTGAGCTTTGAAAAAATAAATACAAAGACAACGCAGGTTTGACAGAAAGAACAGTATAAAATGGCCACAGCAATTACACAGTGCTAAAACCCCTCATAAACCCCATGAAGGTCATACATCCACTCAGAATTTTCAAAATAGTTTGCCATTAATCAATAAATCCACTCATCGAATACATTGATTCCATTCTCCCATATATATATATATATACACAGAGATCCCCTTTTCTTCAAATCAGAAACCATCATGGAAAATACTACAATTTGCTTCGTTCTCCACCTTCTTCAACACCAGTCCAAATTGTTCCAAATAATTTCTGGATTCATCTATATCAAAATCCTTCATAAACTTGGCAATGCAATCACTAACCTGGGCGTTTTTCTTTTCGTCCATCTGCAACAACAATCTGTCAAAAATTTCAATAGATAAATGATAATATCAGCCATAATCAAACAAAGAAAACATTCAGAGTAAGAAGAACGAAGGACGTACATTTCTCAGCGCCAGTCCTCTTGCAGCTCTTTTCAAATTTTGCCGTCTAGGGCCCTCAATTAAGCTACTTGGTTTACTACCAGCGTTCTCGCTTTGAGGGCCGATTTCTGACTCTAATCTCTTGCAAATATCTACAATTTCAGCAACCTTCGACCTCGAATCCATCTTCTCTTTGAATACCCTCTTCAGATCTCGACGGCATTGGTCTCGTGGCTCTGAATCTTCAAATTCATGAAAATATCTAGTCTTTTCACCATGGAATATAACGTGTGCGGGGGGAGCTTCCTGAGGAGGAGCCATCGATAGATAGATAGTGATGTTTCAGAAGCAGATACTTAATGAAGACAGAGACCTGTGGACCCTAAGATATTGAAAGCAAAACTGATCGCAATAGAAAATCGACTAATGCTTTGTTTCTATAGCTTGTTCTTACCAAGGAATGACAGATGCCCAGAAAACCTAACTTACACGCCAGAGATACTTTATAGATATCGAACACGTAGCAGGAACTTCAACAGGACTATGCTCGCACAAATCTCATGGGGTTTTATGTCCGAATTCAATCGAGTTTGCAATTCTAATCGATTGGTTGTGGTACGGCGCGCATTGAAATTTTAGGTTCCTTAACTATTTGTAGGGGAGATGTATTGCTATTTAGAATTTTACATCGACGGTACTGAAGTGATTAACTGATAATAAAAAATAGCCAAGTACGGACCACGTATACCTGGCCTATCAGTAATGCTTGAGAGCTCAAACTTTGATGTAACAATGACATCATCTTGATGCTGTCGTGGCAATCACTTTTTAAGGACATGACACTTACGTCATATAGTTTTTTAGGAGTCCAGGAATAAGGGGAATAGCATGACTTTAGGCAATTGATATGTGGTACTTAAATAATTTTATATATTCATGAGCTGGATATTTCTAAAGGTAAAGTTCAATTTTTTTTTAATATAATTAGTTTAGTTATTTAAAATTAATTAAAATTTTTAGGTTTAAATTGACACAAGTTTTATGAATAAACTTTTTTAATAATAGCTACTAGGTGGCAATGTCCATGACATAAGAAACATAGATTCATTCTAGTGCTTTCTCAAGTATTGCCACGTCATTCTCGAGCACTCACAACTATATCTTCATCCACGGAGCCAAGTCGGTATAAGGCAGGGCAACGTTGTCCATGACGATGACAAGGACGCAACAAAGGGCCACTGATTCCACGATTTGGGAGATGGAAAAATGACGATATTAATCAAAAATATTACATGATAGCATACCATGATGAGTCCTTTTAACAACCTTTAGTACCATACACACCAATAGTATAATCAAACAGAGAATTCAAAAGGACAGAACAATGAGCATAGATTTCTTAAATGACTTCTGCAAATTCATGCAACCCTGTGAACTTTACTAAACAAGAGCAAGCATGCACAATGTAGTGTCAAGGTTTATGGATAGATTGTGTGGAATTTTTTACTCCGATGTTTTGGGTGAACACTTCACTCATCTTCACGGAATAACCATGAACCTGCAAAATGATGAAAAGGAAAAGAAAAATATATATATATGAGTTTCAAATTAATTTAAATTTAAATAAAGATGAGGTAAAAAAAATTATATATACATAAAGACCAATGTATAGGGTTTCAAAATTAGTAGAAGGAAGTAACAACTTTTGAAAAGAGTTAGAGTAGAGTAAAGGAGAATAGGATGGGAAATTTAGAAAAAGGAGGGTCTAGGAAAAAGTTCAAGAATTGACAACAATGAAGAGAGGAGAGAGAAAGAGAAAGTGAGACTCTAGGACTGAAGTTAAGTCGAGGTTTTGTGTAAATGGTTTATTAAGGGCTTCCAGGATTGACTCAGATTATAACCATCCTCTTGGTTAAAATTATTAGGATTCTTTTCAATCTCAAGAGCTTCACAAATAAGTCGAGAGTTGTAATGAGAAGTGTGTGCAAGGATTTTAGTTTGGTCAAAACAAATAAGATGTGATTTGGAAGAGTGTTCAGCAATGGCCGACATGGAAATATGATTATGATTAGTGTCTGCAATATGCTCTTTTAGGCGAGCTTGGATAGATCGACCGGTTTGTTCGATGTAGGATTTGTCACAGAAGCAAGGGATTTGATAGACACCTTGGGAGGGGGTCAGATTTGTCTTTAACGCTTCAAATAACTATCTTTAAATTTCAAGTGATAGAAATATTTCACATGTTACGAAGAAGTGGACACAAAATAATATCTTGGATTCAATAGTCATCTAAAAGAGGAACACTGTTGTGTTCAACCTCTAGAATAAACCTTATGGTGAATAGGAGAAAAGCCTTAGGAAATTATTCCTATATGCCATGGGCCTTACATCAGGATGTGGCTGCAAACCAAAAAATGGGACATCAAACTGCAGATCTGAGAAGTGATCCAGTGTGCCCCAGAGCCGGAAACCCATTCTTTGTACTAAAATTACACACAACGTAGACAAGAATGAAGAAAAAGCCAACCTCTCGTGGATCAAAAACATGCATGTATCTATTCAATAGAGCACTATAAATCGTAATCGTAAGGTAGATGACAGGATCACGTATAAGGGAACAAAAGTCGAGTGAAACCAACGCTCCAAATTTCAAGATGTTTTACCATAATTTAACTTTACAAATTGAAAAATTAGATAGATACCACTGAACTAATAGGTGCAAAATGAAAATAATATGTCATGGACATAATAATAAGATGGAACTCTTACTTTGGAATTTAAGATTCTTAATAAATTTAGAAACCATTTTGAGATGATATAAATATCTCTTACCTTCAAAAAACAATTTAAAAACAATTTAACCATGGGAACTCAACAACCTCCCAAGGGTATATCCAACAACCCGCAAGCTAAATATACCAGTGACTTGTGACTCAGTAGGGGTCGAGATGTCTAGAAGCCCACTAGGGTGAGCCTCTATCCCAGGGGTCACTTACCCTTCAATCCTTGTCACAACAGGCCAATGAGCAATCCGACCCCGCGTCAGTTTTGAACATGTGACCTCCGCAAAAATAACACATGTTTTTAAAAACTAAACAAACTTTTAATTTAAAATAATGTGTCATTTGTTGGATGAGGTCATGCTCACCTCAATATGTTCAACAATTTTATGATGTCATATTGATTACAAAATAGTATAAATAGAAAATTTTATATATTATATAATATTAAATAGAGCAACATTGACAAACTTATTAAATATATTTATAGCTTTAAAATAAAATAACTGAATTTTCAAAATTGTATAGTAAATTAACATTTTTATTAGTCCTTACCAAGTAGGGACTATAATTTGATTCAGAAGTCAAAAGAGTTTGAATTTGTATTAATTCATTTTCTTCAAAAACTAAATATAATTTGATTAAGAAGTCAAAAGAGTTTGAATTTATATTAATTCATTTTCTTAAAAAAACAATTTCATAAAGTTTTCTTATGTTTACTAAAAATAATATATTAAAAATATATTTTTCATAATTCAAAATAAATCTTTAAAATTTTGATTCTTATTCGTTAAGTACATCATTGATGGGACATAAAATTCCTTGGAGAACAGCTCTCAAATGTTTTAAAAAAAATTACAATGAATTATTTAATAAAACGCCACGTTGTATATGACAATGAATACAAGTTTCATATGACATTGAATTCAAGTTACATGGGGATATGATGATAGCTTGCATTGTTGTGACCAAGTCCATGAAAGATGCACACATATGCTATTTAGTAAAATATGGAAAGCGCAAAGGACACCAAAATTAATCTATATAGATAATGGGTACTAGGCCATGGTGAGAAAGTGTTGCATCATTGGGGCCAGGGGTTAAATTTGACAGGCACCCTTATCCATCAACAAATTTTTTTTTTACGGTTTTGTTCCCAAAACTACCCTGCATATAACTTTTAATAAAAAAATTTACCCTTCAATTGAAATTTACTCCTGAGCAACGAAGAATTTATGCCTTTGGGATTGCCAGCCCAATAGCCAATCATGAGTTAAACGTGGATGTCCATCTTCTTAAAACGGGGAGGGGTTGCCTTCTTCTTAATGCAGGGGCGGAGAAGCGTCTTTGCTTCCCCATCAAGAAAAATCAAAGACTACGCCAGAGCAATATATGGGCTAACTAAAACACCCCAATTCGCTGGAATCTGGTACAGCAGTTCTTGTTCAAATGGCAATTTGGAGTGCTCAGATCGTAATTTCCACGGTTTGAATAGTTTTAAGTTTTGGTTATCTTTTATCCTACACAGACTGCACCCCCTTTCAGTCATATATATATAATACTTCCTTCAAAGGACAACCTAAATACCACCCACGGATTGCCCCTTTTTCCAATAACAACAAAAGGAAAAGCAATGGATAATGGTTTGGTTATTTTCAGGACATCAAGGAATGAAATTCCAAGAAGAACTCACATTCTTCTTTCACAAACAAAACATAAATAGTCAGCGACCAAAAGGATTCACTGATTGCACTCTGCCCAGAGAGGTTGTGCAATCTCCATAATAAAAACAGTGAGCCACAAAACAGAGTAATTATTATAAAAAAAAAAATTGCAAGGAACTTATGCGTCCTCACAAGCTCTGATGAACCTGGAAATTGATTAATTGATTATAAAATGAATTGCAGAGATCACAAATCTCTTACGATCCTAAAAATAGAGTAATAGTTATAAAATAAAAACAGAGTAATAGGTATAAAATAGTTTGCACATGGTTTACTCAGCCTAACAAAGCTCTTACAAGCCTGGGGATTATAATAATTATTTATGTAATTTATCTGTTCAGAGTTCTGAGCCTACACCCTCACTCTCTTATTTGCTCATATTTCCGGGCCTCCTCCCTCACTCTCTTATCTACTCGAAGTTCTGATCCTGCTACCTCACTCTATGGTCATCACATGTTAATCAATAGTTAAAAGAAAAGAAGACAATGAATTCTTAAAAGAAGAGATGGGCAATGCCCCCTTTTTCTCTGGTTATTACGCACTTGTTTAATGAATGAAAATAGACCACGATTCACTCAAAGAAGAGTTGGACAGTGCGTCCTCTCTCTCTCTGGTTATTACCCATTGTTTAATCAATGTGAATAAACCACGATTTTTTTTCAAAGAACAATCTTCCAAACAGAAGCAACAAAAAACAGAAATGGGCCACGCCTTCCAAGATTAATGCAATTTTTTATACAAGAGTACCTTCCTTTCACATGGGATTCTCGTTTCAGTTCCAAATGGATTCCAAAGCTGCGTTTTCTCCTCTCCTATGCTCTCCTAGTGGGGAGGGAAAGAAATTTTCACACCACTTGAGCTACTCCCAATTGACTTGGAAGCTTTGATTTACTGTGGTAGATTGGTTTTCTAAACTATTAAAATTTAGAACCGTGTAAATGCTTTTCGAGTCCACTCATTCAAAGTGCATATGGTTATTTAGTAGTTGTATTATTCAGTTTTGATGTAATTGCAAGATTATGGGCCCTTAACTTTTGAGGAAGTTGTAATTGTGTTGACTAGAAAGTACTTATATCATCTCGGGGACCAAGATTACCATAGCTTCATCTTTTACATTAGTTTTTAGACTTTAGTAATAACCATGGGACCAATCTATCTGGCTTCTTTTTCATGCAGAGAATGTGGAAACCCTCTGCTATTTATTCCTACTTTCCATGAATGTTGTGGTGGTATGAGAGGTAGACATGAATTCTCGATATGTGATTAACTTTTAAGCATTTTTGTCAATGAAGGCCAGAGAAGATGTTTTGCTTGAAGTGTTAAAGTTGTTTTCTCTTATGTAGATAGGAAAAACCTTGCTACTAAGGAGATTGATGCTTATGTCTACACGAGGTGCATCAAATTAGTGAATAAAATTTGAGAAATTGTTATGAACTCAATCTATAATATGAACTGTAACTATGAATATGAAATGAATCTGTTATCAATTAGAGCTATGATACCCCTATTATGAGCCAACCCATAATTCTACTATTATAACTGATATATGAAAAAACTTGAAATCTGAAATATAAAACCAGATTTGAAAATATGAAAAACTAAAGCACTCCAAAATCTAAAACTAACAAGACAATAACTACATGAAAATATTCTAAATTGTTAAGGCTACTAAGTTACTAATTAACAAGAAAGAGTTGAAATAACATAGATTTCATCCAGAATTGATCACAGACTTTGAAGAACAAAATTAAACCTTAGCAGCAAACACGTGGTGATGTTGATTTGTGTGATGATGATGTTGAGTAAGAGGAGAATGAGATATATACACTACGGGAAAACACGTGATGATGTTGATTTGTGTGTGATTGCATATGCAACTAGAAAATATATAGAAGGTAACGTGAAATCAAATGAAATTGTGGAGAACACCAAGTGTAGAGAAGTTTCATGTGTCACATAAGAAGACGATGATAGATTATGGAAAAAATCCCATCTCCATGAAGTGTTGTATGGAGTCATAAATATTTGCATGGGAGATGTACACATGGTTGTGCTACATCTAAAATTGTGTAATTTAACCCTTCAAACATAGGAGTTTCAAACTGTTCACCTAGGCTCTGAGGCAACTTCAGCTGAATAAATATTCCTCATACCTAATAGGATAGAAATAACACGCACTTCCATTGCATTGTAGTCTATAGAGAATCAGAGATAAATGGAAAGAAAAATAACTCATATAAATGCAAGCGAATGAAACTACCACATTTTATATCATTGAATATCATTTACTGTGAAAATGTTCAAAAAGTACATCGAATACCATTGATTGTAAAAATGTTCAAAACGTACATAGAATATCATCTTGAGATGTTCAACCTTGTCTCACTTGATGTTGGTAGTGCCCAGATTTAAGATTTACAATTACAAACCTAAACACAATAGAAAAAACCTTAAATATTTAATATTCTTCTTTCCTTAACAGCTTTCTAGATTTCATATACCCTATCACATTCCACCATCGTTGAATCTAGACCTGTTAGTGACACCCGCATCAAAGCATCTAATGCATCCAATGATAATTTTGTTCTTCGTGAATCCTTTATTATGTTTTGTTTGGAGAAACCTCTCTCACATGCCACTGTACTTGCAGGAATAGTAAGTATTGCCTGCCATAACTTTAACATGTTAGGAAAATTTGTATGTAGCTATGTGACACAAAAAATCCTGTAAGCATCTTTGATGGATGATCCCTCGCAATTAACACGAAGAGTATCAACAAATGGATGCAACTCTTTTAAACAAGCTTCAAAATCAAATGTTGTTTTGTTTTCCTCCTCACATAAAGTATGTTGCACGTGTTGGAAAATTTTATCAAGCCAATGTTTTGAATTCTGTTCTCTATCGTGAACATCCTATAAATAATGACAAGGACTAAACAACCTTGCAGAATTGAAAAAAGAAAGATCGGGGAATCTTGCATTCAAGCTCTCTACAAGAGCTTGATCATAATCTTTTGCAAGTTGTTTGCAACTCTCTATTGAACCTTCAATGCAAGGTTTCCCTGATTGTTTTTGTGTATCACCATAATCCATAGATGTATGCGGAATTGCTACAAATCGCAATTCATGCCTATGAACAAGTCCCTCTTTATCACAAATCTCTAAATATCCAAATTTAGAGGCATCTAGAAATTTAGATAGGTAACATGTGCCATCTACAAATGTATCATTTCTTAAAAACCACCTTTTTAAAGTGTTTATGGTAACATCTGTGGCTGCCCCTAAAGATTTAACATCAACGTACTCTTCTTGGAATTTCTTGTTCAACTTGTTTAGTTCACACATTACATCTGCAAGCATATGTAAACAAAACTGTACTAAAAATATCCTTGCCTTATCATACCATAAGTCTTTCTTTTCATTTTTCCACAAAGTCAATATTGGAGGCATCAATACAACAAGTCTTTCAATAACTTGTCCCCTTGAGAGCCATCTAACTCCATGGATTTGAAGAGCATTAAGAGTTTCAAGTTGCATAAGTTCTTGTAGAGAAATAAGTTCACTATTTCTTTTAGTAGAATTTTGCACCCAAGAATATACCTTATTTGCCAATTTTTCAACAAATAATAATTTGGGTACTCTTTTGGAAGCATCTGATGCCGCTAAAGCTTCACGATGAGCAATGCAGTGAACACCCACAAGATTAGATACATATTTTTTCATAAAAGTAACAAAACCATTTTCAATCCCAACCATTGATGAAGCTCCACCTGTAGAAACTCCTATCAATCTTTCCTTTGAAAGACCCCTTGCTGCAATTAAATCATTGATTGCATCATATGTTGTTTTTCCTCTTCCATCACAAACATTTATGAGCTTTAAAAACTGTGAAATTGGAGGCCCAAACCCTTTTGAGTCTAGAAATGTGGCATAAACCACAAGATGTTTTTCCAAACTGCAATTTGTACTTTCATCTAGCATTAATGAAAAAAAAGGCTATCCAACATTCTTGAAATCTGTAGCTCTTCAAGATACTCGGATATAGCAAAAATAAATTCTTTTGCAGCCATGTGATTTGTATATGATGTGTAGTCTTTGATCTTTGGCATGTTTGGTGTTTGCAAGGACATTGTAAACAAGCAAAGAGATTCATATTTTGAAAGGGTTAAATCTTCTTGCACCATCCAATAAACTAATTTCATAGTTGTGATGATTTTTCCTTGTTCCTTCCATAAATGCATGTTATGTGTTCTAGAATAGGTTTTGCTTTCCTCTCATTTCCACATATCCATTTTGCTTGTAAAAGTTTATGAATGCTTGAACTAGCATGAACAACTATTGAATCATGTTGCAAGGTAGAACAACCAATGCCAACTCCCCATGGTTCGATTGCCTTATGCATTTCACAATATATACATTTCATAACTGTTTTTTCTTCATGTTTTTCCTCTCTCAACCACTTATACTTAGTTTTCCATTGTTCACGAAACTCTCTTCTTACTTTCAATTTTCTTTTCTTTTGAGTGCTAGGTTCTCCTCCTTGAAATTCTTCACCACATTCTTCATCATGCCCTAGGATATCTATTTTTTCATTCAAATCAAAATTACAATTCTCTCTATTAGGCGATGCAACTTGTGATGTAGACGACCATCCAAAGAATTTTTTGATGGAAGATTGGTTCTTTTTGCTTTGAGACATTTTTTGATGTAATACCTATATGATAAAAAAATATATATATTGTACAAATTCTCATAAATAAATCCTTCCACTAAAATGACAATCTCACAATATTAACAAGTGAAATATATCACAATATTGTTTCATTATAATAAATCAAAGTTACATTAGAAGGATTGATATATATTGGGATACACACAATCAGATTTATTAATATATATCAAGATATATACAGCCATAAATATTAATCATAATATATCTCAAGATATATATTAATAGTAATATATGTTGGGATATAAACAGTCAAATTAAAGATCAATCTCACTATGTGTTGAGGAAAAATGGCCTAAATCTCACTATGTGGGTAACATTTGAGTCATTATCTTTAGAAAAATGTGGATGATAAGAAATCTACTTTTAATATTTTCCCATGATCAAGGATTGTATTCTTGTTTAAGGGGACAATATTGGTGGATTCGTTCATTAGCTTTTGTGGATAGTGGTTTTTTTTGGTGTTCATGTTTACAATAATTCTTCTTATATCTATATGTGTATAATTTTTGGTGTATGATAGTGGTGGTATGAACCAATAAAAACAATTTATTTTTGATGATTTATGCATAGTGCACATGTTTAATATGATTGCAATTGCATTTTGATTGCTTGAAATGTTTCTTAAGTTAATAAATGAGATCTTAACAAAATATGACCATGTATTACTCTTGGCCTTGTGCATTTTCAATGCTCCCTTTATTCATAAACTCTTAGCATTCAATACAATATTGTTTTTTCTGTAATTCCTACTTTCCTCTAACCCTAACTTTCCCAATCGGGATTTTGTTGGATTGTGGATCAAACTCAACATGATGTAAAGTAACAAAAAAAACTTTGAAAGTAGGAAGACTAGGTTTGGAATCATCCTTCTTGATCAACATATCATTTCCCATCTATTCATTGGCCTAAATGCAACTGTTTGATCAAACCTTAGAAAACCGTGGCAAAGCATTCTCAACAAATCCTATTCTAAGTCAACAAACAACATTTACTCACATGAAATACACCAGGGTACAGTTCATCTTCAAATGGAACAACAAACAATTAGGGATGGATTTTGTTGAAGAAAACCACCTTCAGACTCATCAAAACTACCTCATGGGTTCCTCTAAACTACGTCCAAAAGTTGATTGCATGCTCAGAAAATGTTGATATATGGAACATAAATATTTAAAAAGAATTAAAAAAAAGAAAATTTAAACAAATATATTTCACAAAGATTTCCTCAAAAATTTCTTAGCAAAACTATCAACACTACTAATATTAAATATTAGTTATTAGTTATTTACTATATAAATAATCATAATTTTATTAAGAAACAATAATTATGATATAAACCTATTTATTAAAAACAAACTAAAAAATCCCAATTTTAAAAAATTAACATATTTATGATAAATATTTATAAATGTTTTTTAAAGAATGAAAGTTTAACCAAATATATTTAACAAACTATTCTTCTTGCAACAAGTAAAACTATTAATATTGATAAAAGGTTAAATATTATTATTAATTATTTACAATATAATGCTGATAATAATGTTAAATATTATTTTTAATTATTTACAATAAAAATAATTATGAATTGTTAAGAGATAATAATTTAATAGTTTTTTTTCTTAATAATTTTTTCTCTTCAACTTTAAATAAAATTTTAAATTAAAAATTACACAATTTAATGTTATTAATTTCACTTATTATAAGAGGTAGATACTAAACATCATTGCTGCTAATTTCACTTTTACTTGTTGGACATGAAATCAATTCTCTATTTTAACAGTAGTAGCTTTAATCTCATATTGTTAAGACAGATATCTTTGGAAAAATTGTTGTAATAGGATGGGAGAATAGATCAATTTGAGTTTGAAGATGCCAACACCTTCCCAAAACTTGTTATTTCGAGGGCTGATGTCAACTTCTTTATGGCTGTAATCAGATGCCATCATATTGCTATTTACATAATGGATAAGTGTTAAGAGGCTGCTCGCAACAACTCTATAATTCTGTTGCTTCTTGTTGCTAACACAAGGCTCTGCCCACATGGATGTTTTATATTTGGGTTAACTTCTCACTGCTGGAATGCAACCTACGCCTCTCTCTTGGACCACCCCCTAAGTTGTTGATGATTTTTGTTACAAGATTAAAGGTATACATAAAAAATGTTTCATTGACCACAAGATGTATGAGTAGATGCCTCTTAACTTGATATGCTTCCTTATTGATGCCATGATACTTCTATCTTCTAATTGTTATTTAGATGTTGTTGTTGATGACCTAGACTCCTGTGTGATGGAAAAAGCAAGCCCAAGTTTGATTGCTTGAATGCTGTAGGTGTAATAAAATGACCCCTTACCACTTCTATACACCCAGAATTTCCTTTCCATCTTTACCAACAACATGGGACCATATCCATAATTCAGAAGACCATAACAATACAGTCCATTGCTTTCCTAGAACTGCTGTTACACAGGAGTATGCTCAGAATCTATCCCCCAGACTTTAGAACACATTTTACCTCTATGGATTTTAGTTCTTATCCAGTTAATTTTATGTTTCTTCCTATTTCATTGGATGTTTTATTTATGAGATCATAGAGACTAGCCTTATTTTAATATGTAACCTATCTAGCTTATGACTGCTGGTCTTTTTCAATTGGTATAGGCCCTAAGAGGCATCCCACTAATAATATTTAGCAATATCTAGTCAACGGTCTCTTAACAATTTTATGCTATTTGTATTCTTTTGGCATTAAGGTGATGTGCATGTTAGAAATATCGGTCTATGTTTTTGAAATCAGTAGAAAAGTTTTGCTACCAAACACTTTGTGATCAGAGGATTGTGACAAATTGGTATCAAAGTGAGCTACTACACTCGAACTTCATGAATAGCGTGTTTGAGTATATGGACAGATCTTGAAGGTTATGTAACAACTCAATGAAAGATTGACAATAATATGAAGAAGATTCTAGTAATGTAGAAGGTGTCAATTGCAGAACAAATAGAATAGAATATACAATTATGTTTTAAGGTTTTTTTGCGTTTGCAGTGGTTGATTTTAGCCTCTTTTCCAAATTCATTTATCTGTGTATCTATAATTGTTTTCTGAATGGTTTAATAATTACATCATTTTTTGCTATGTTGCAGACTCGCAGAGTATGGGTACTCCTTGAGGGTTACAGAAAAAAGTGATGTTTATAGTTTCGGTGTGGTATTGTTGGAGCTTGTTATTGGCAAGCAACCAATTGAACCAGAATTTTGTGAGAACGAGGATATTGTATACTGGGTTTCACACAAGTTATGTTCCCAGGAAGATGCTCTTGAAGTTCTTGACTCAAGAATTTCCAAGTCATTTAAACAAGAAATGTTGAAGGTCCTAAAAATAGCAGTACACAGAAAATATTTCCAAGTCGTTTAAACAAGAAATGTTGAAGGTCCTAAGTCTATTTCTAGTATTTCCAGACTCTAGTAGCCAGATAAGTTGAATGGTTTACAGTGTACTAACCTGAAGTTGGGTGAATCCTGAAGCAGAAGGAAGTTCTAGAGACTGGAGTGACGGAGTTAGTGCTCAGGCCACAGGCGTGCTCACTGCCCAGTGCCCCCTGCAGTCTGCCACGTGAGGCGAAAAGTTCTAAACTTGCTCTTTCCAATGATGCATTTACTGTCTGCAAACTTGCACTACCTCCTGGAGGTTGGAACTACTGCATCTGCTTCTAGTCAGTGGTCACTGGCACTCATTGCTAACTGGGCATCAAACTGGAAGTCTGGATACTGGAGTCCTACGAAGTTTGGCTTCGGGCCGCCTTCATCCTATACTTAGACACTGAATTCGCCTTCCTAAAACGGTAATACCTATAGGCTGTGGGCCGGTGGATAATTAGTAATGGCTTATGGCTATACTTGGAACTAAGTTGGAAGTTGGTGTGCATTTACGATGGGCATTGGCACTTGCAGGCTGCCAACCTGGGCATTAATGATACCCAACAACTCTGTATTGTAGCCAAGTTGCCGAAGGTGGAGCCAAGCCTTGACTTCAGTCTTCACTCTTCAATCTTCAAGGCTTCAAGCCTTCAAGTCGGAGTTGGTGGGCAATTTAATTGAGTGAGTCAGTGACTGTGTACCCATTTTCCACGTAGATACAAGTTCGTCAAATTCGTCGTCGACCTCGAGTTGCACCTGCACACTATGCACAGTATATTTATTTGTGGAAAATATAAAATATTTATAATATATATAAAATATATATACGGGCATTTTTTGACAGTGCCAGTCAATTTGACGGTTTTTGAAATTTAATGAACGTCAGCATTGATGTGTATAATCCACATAGACCAGTAATTTACGAGTAAAAACCTAAAATATGGGCATACGTGTGTCAATTTTAACCCCTGATTGGGGCCATCACTACTAGCCCACTGGAAAAATGTGCACATACTAACTACAATTTTTTTTATTTATATACATTCAATTTTTTATTTACTAACATTCATTTATTAATCCTTAGTTATGTACAATATGCTCGTTATTATTATTAATGTATGTCTTTATTTGCATTAATAAATTTTATTTGCAAATCTTTTTACACTGGGTATGGTTTGTGTTGTTGGGACACAAAAGTGTCTCGTGGTTGGATGGAGGTAACAATTTGTTGAAGGGGATGCACAACATGCACATCGTTTTCTTGCTACAGTTGAAGAGTTTCTTCTAATTTGTGTGGGGAGATTTATGTTGCTACGAGTGTGTATATGTTCTTCAGTCCTACATGGGTGCATTTAGTGGGCGGTTCTACTCTTTAGTGCTAGGTTTTGTTTTTTCATGTTATCTAGTGTCATTTTGAGACAACAGCCAGTATTTTTTCACTCAGTTGTTTTCAGGCCAAAAACTTAAAAAAACGATCAAGAGGTGCTTTCAGGACCTGGTTTGTCTGTAGCTTTTCATTTAGTCTCTTTTAGGCTCTAAATTAAAAAAAAAATGGTTCTGAGGTGCTTCCAGGACCTATGCTTCAATTCTATGTTGTGAGGTAGTTATGTTGCTATGTTGTCACTGCTAGGAATATAATTTTTGCACATGTGCATAGTTTCTTCCCTATACTATTAAGTGTTTATTGTGCTTTGTGAAGGAACATTCATTGAAAACAGTTCTTAGTTGTCAAATTGTAAAGTTGACTGAAATATTGAAGCTTTGTTAGCTATATTTCTTAGGAAATCATAACTTCTTGACAATTACTATGGGAAGTGGCTTATGTTGCTCCAATCTTTGAAGATCTGCGGGTATTACTTCATGGGTATTATTTCTTTTGGACCTGTTACTATATAGACAACAATGCAAATGGACTATCAGTTGTTCTTGTACCTGATTCATTTCATCACAGTAAATATTGAGATCTATTCTTTTAATATGATATTTTTTTACAATGAATAAAAATTTGGCCTCTGTGATCTCTACATTCACTAACACAATCATTGTTTGATTTCCACATTCTCTTTCTAATCTTGGTGTTGTGAAGAAACTGAAACACAAATAAGAAACATCCAAATCACTAGTCTCACTCGTAGTTTCTCATTAAATGGCACAACAACACAATATTTGGTTGGTGGTACTGATTCCTTCAAAAAAGCTCCAATGCGCTCACAGTGATGTGGATTCGACATTAGCAACTAAAATATACAAGAACACTAATCTAGCGGGCCAATTGTAAAGGCCCGCAACACATTATATATGGATTTAGTGATAAATTTCGGCACATAAAAGTGGGTGGTTCTATTCTTCCATTCCAACTTATGTTATGTCTTGTTATCCATTGTTGTTTTGAGACAAAAATATGTATTTTTTGACCTAGTTGTTTGCAGGGTCTAAACTAAAAAAAATGATCAAGAGGCACTTTCAGGACTTGGGCTTGTCTATATCTTTTCAGTCAATTTTTCTTAGGCTCTAAATTTAAAAAAAAAATGGTTCAAAGGTCCTTTCAAGACCTTAACTTCAATTCTAGGACATCAAGTAGTTATGTTGCGATGTTTTCACTGCTAGGAGTACAATTTTTGTGCATATGCATAGTTTCTTCCCTATACTATTAAGTTTATATGTGTATTGTGTGCCTATATTTTTGTATGGCAACTATCGATAGTCGCTTGTGGGCTGGTGCAAGCTAATGTTGACCACTCATGACACGTTAGTCGCAATGGACTCCTGGAAAACAAAACTCTGAATGTCAAAAAGCAATATTAGAGCTACCTACACAACTTTTTGGAATATGGCGCAAGAAGATGAAACATAGACAATCGGATTACCTTCCGGAATATATAAATATTATTTACGGAAATTAAATATAACTCCCAAAAAATGGGGTTCTCCTAAGGTTGGTATGTTATTTTTTTAAGAAAACATAATGAATATGTTTGCGTTAGTCCCCTAGTTTGGTATGCAAATGGTAGAATTTTGTGAAAACAATTATATACAGTCGTAGATAACAGGTCGTTCTAGTGCAACGCTATTTTTTCATATTTATTTATGTTAATTTTAATTTTTTTTAATTAAGGAAGTCAGCCAAGCCCTAAAATGACTAGGTCGAGCATTAGTCCCCGACATCATGGTCTTAACATAATCAATGAACTTTGTTTTTTTTTAGGATGTAGGTCTTTGTGTGTACTTGTGTGGGTTCTTTTCCTCTCTTCATACAAATATTGTTATGTGCTAGATAAATATCTATTGAGTCACTTTACCTAACCCTATATGCATGAATTCCTTGTGATGTCTAGTGCTTAAGTAGGGTTTGATATTGCCTCCTCTTCAATAGTATAACTTTAATCATTAGTTTGACTCTACTAGACCCTTTGGGGAACCCTCCTACTTACTAGGTTTTGTCTTGGGATCCAACCTTGTGATTTGGCCCATATTTAGTTGGAGTTCTTAATTTTGGTTCATCAACAACATAACTCTAGGAATGATTAAAAGTGGTCACTCTAGGTCAAACCTTGATTCCCCCTTCTTGATGATGATGATGATGGCAATGATGATGATGTTGATGATGAAGATGATGATGATGGCGATGATGATGATGTTGATGATGAAGATGATGATGATGATGGTGATGATGATGTTGATGATGAAGATGATGATGATGATGATGTTGATGATGAAGATGATGACCAAGATGATGATGATGATGATGAAGATGATGATGATTAGGATGATGATGAGGATGATGATGAGGATGATTATGATGACAAAGATGATTATGATTATGATGAGGATGATGATGATGATCATAGTCATCATTGTCATCATCTTCATCTTCATACTCATCTTCATCATCATCCACCATCTTCATCATCATCATCATCTTTGTCACCATCATCATCATCAATGATGATGATGAATGACGATGATGAAGATGATGATGAAGATGATGATGATGATGATGATGATGATGTTGATGATGAATATGATGACGAATTTGTTGATGATGATGATGATGATGATGAAGATGATGAGGAGGATGACGATGATGATGATGATGATGATGATGATGATGACGAATATGATGTTGATGATGAAGAAGAAGATTATGATAATGATAGTGATGATGGTGGCGACGATTACGATGATGATGATGACGACGATGATGATGATGAGGATGAGGATGAGGATGAGGATGAGGATGATGATATTATTCATGATCGTCATCGTCATTTTCGTCATCATCATCATCATCATATTGTTTAAGGCATGCAATGTAGCCTAATCATGGTATATGTATCCCTCTACATTTGTTAGAGATACCCCACAAGGGTTATGTGTGGTGGTTTGAAGATGCATTCAAAATCGTATCCTAAGAAATTTCTTGAGTTGTAGGTGTTGTTTATGGTGCTTGAGCATGAGAAGCTTCATTTAAGGCATGAGGAGCTTCTTGTTGTCCATATACCTTGGTCAGACCTCGAGACCCATTTTTGGTTCACAACTAACCTCTAAGCCATGGAACACATAACACACTTGAAGTTGACTAATACCCTATAGATTTCATATGTGGTGGTCCAGGGACTCATTTATGGTGTTTGTTCCTGAGAAGCAAGAGTTAGTGTTGGAGGCTCTTGTTTCCCTCCACTAGCCGTGGTTAAGGAGCCAAGGTAAATCCTTGATGCCCAAGACATTATAATGGCAGCAATATTCAATTCATATGCAAAAGACTCCTTGTAGAGGGATAGTGTCATGGATTCTATGTGCTATTGATGACGCTTGAGGTCTAGAATTTTCAATTAAGGCTCAAGTGGAATTCAATTAAGCTCAATATGCTTCAATAAGATCTCCATGAACCTGTTTTCATTCTTCGATGATATTCAATGCTTTGCAACATATCCATGGTATTGCATGGTAGTCTAAGGATGCATTCATGGCATTTGATCTTTACAAAATATGTTTTTTGTCAAAATGAAATTCAAATTGCCTCTTTGATGAGTGCTCCTCTACAAGACTTCATTTATTGCATGAATGTCACAGACTCACAAAAACTCTAAACAACACTCAATGGCATGCAACTGCAAATAATGGCATGCAACTATAACCACAAACCAAGCAGAGGTTGATTTATGCATTGATATAGAGAGGTGGCAGTAGGCACACAATATGGAGAAACAATGAGTTAGAAAAAACATTTGGACCAAAGTACCACAATGGTTATTAATAAAATTAAAAAAAACAATTTTTGGCTCAGGAATTGTCTTCAATTTGATGGGTGGCATGATCATGATCATGTAATCTCCCTCCGTCCTTCCAAACATATGTGGTTTATCACCACGTTTCTCTTCGACACTCACCACCAAAATACGTATAAAAATAACATGTCTTTACATCCTGTTCCATTTAAATCCTCATCGCATAGTCATAAATAAGGATTATTATGCATGCAAATACTCACCTTACAATATCAATTGGGTCAAGTCACATAGACAACCATAAATTATCAAATGTGTCAAGACGCAAAGAGTAAGCTCCCAAGACAACTATAAGTAAGTCTTATATTAAATTTACCATATAAGTCTTTAATTGACACTATCATCTGAGATTTGACATGTTGGATTGTTGTGATCTTCTTATCACTCCTTACCAATGTGATTGTAAGGCTTCTTTGATGGTGAAGTCCATAATTTAAAGTCTTATTCCTCATTCTCATGCCTTTTGGTAAGACAACAAGGAGGGCAGTGGCCCGCATCAGCATGGAAAACAATTTCGACATAGAGGTAGATACATTAATTCTTCCATTAAATAACTTAAATTCCATGCCAATGACTATGAATTCACCGAATCGTGGATTGGTAAAAAACACATCGAATTTTAGAGCCTTGAGCTCTTAATTACTCATGTATCTAGAATTTTGCAAATCGAGCCGTTAATAAACTTCTTTTGTTATTCTGGTTCAATTTAAAAGGTATACTATTGAGACTCAAACTGTTCGGATATCCACATCATCTATTTCGGGATACATCATCTATTTCAGGATCTTGCATGATCTATTTCAGGATATGATCTATTTCAGGATCTTGCATGCACAGGCATGCATCCCAGTCACCAGTTTGATGCCTCCAGCACCTTATCCACCTTCTTCTAGCACCCGAGAGCCACTTACCAGAGTTTTAGCCCTCCTAAGCTGAAAGGCGCCCTCTTCTCACCTACTGCGAGAGAAGGGTGCACTTGTTCACCTACCACTGCAGATTCACTTCAGTTACATTCAGTTAGCTCCGATTCTCCCTGATTTGAGGCTAGTTTCACTCCCGACTGACTGTATCACTTCCGTTTGACCTCCAGTTTGATTAGGTGACTTGTTCTGACTTCAGTTACCCTCCCATGCGCCCCGACTGAGCCTCCAGATCCTATATCAGTGCTACACACTTCAGTTACATTTATTATACTCAGTTAGACTCAGATTGACACCTGGATGACTGGTTGTTGTGATTGATGAGCACCACCGATGATTTATGAGGAATCCTAGATAGAGTCAAGCTACTCCATTCAGTGATTCGAATGACCTCCTTAGGCAATTCGAATTGCTCAGTCATTGTGACAGTTTGTATTGTAATTCATTCACCCTTTCTGGGATAGAGAGCACTGCTGCATGTTTTGCACAGTTTTGCACCATATTTTCTATGTTCATCTGTTGTGATTGATTTACTTGTTCATTAGATCTGCTGTGACTAATTTTACATGGTATCAGAGCCATTGCAGGGACAAGATCTCTTTTCTACAGGTGTTTATACAAGAAGATTTGAATGAATTGCTAAAAATTGCAAAAAGTTTGGCATGAGATATCTCAAGGGCATTCGCTCCTGTGCATGCAAAGCTTGAAAAATATTCCAATACCACTCCAGAAGCTTGAGTTACCACATAATTCCTGGATCTGATACATTGGACCTATTCAACATTGCTTGAAATCCAATCCCAGGTGTGATGCAACTCTCAAAGGGTGGATTGTTCGACCTTATTGTGGTTGTTTTGATGTGATTTGCAGGTTTATTGTCTCCTCCAATTGCACTCGCTACCTTCTGCATGCAAGCCTTTCTACAGCAATTGCATTCGCTATAGTCTGCATGCAAGCTTCCTCTTCATCAGTTGACTCAATCCTTGCAATGGAATACTCTTCTTCAAAGCCTATCCTCACCCCATTCAATTATTTTGATTGGAAAGATGATATGGAGATCATATTACGTTCAAAAGGTTACTACCGAGTCACCCTTGGTCTTGAATTGGAGCCAAACAATGTAGCAGAAAGAACCAAACACTACAACAAGCTTGATGAAGCTTACGGTCTTCTTTGTCTCTCCATCTCCAAGGATCTTCACTTCCATCTCAGCGGATTGAAGACTCCAAAAGCCATATGGGAGCAACTTGAAACACTATTCGGCAAGCAGGATGAGCTTAGGGATTTTCAATTAGAGAATGAATTGATTGGCCTTAATCCTGAGAATTTCGAGACCATCAATGAATTCTTCACAAAATTCAAGAACTTGAACTTGCAATTGAAGAACAGTGGTGTTATCAAAGAGGATAAACAGTTGATCCTCTCCATTCTAAGCAAGCTTGGGAAAGATTATTCGGTATTTGTCTCCACTTTCAATTCCGGTCGGCTAACTACCCCGAATTGGAAGATGTCTACCTTGAATGCCTTCATTGAGTCCGTTACGAAAGAGCATGACAAGTTGATTCAAATGGGGTCCATAAGCTCCAAATATTCAGCCCTATTTGTTCAAGGACCCAAGATCTCGAATGGTAAAGGAAAGCTAAAGAAGGAGAAGCCCAAATTCGAGCCTCACAAGCAAAAAGACAAAGGCAAGCAAACGGATGCACCATCCAGTTCGAAATCCAAGCAAAAGGGCAAAGAAGGTAACCAAAAATCTAAATGTACTTATTGTAACCGTGGCTTTCATCCCGAAAGTTCATGTATGAAGAAGACTATAGATCAAATGGCCCTCCTTTTGGAAAAGAACAACATAACCCTTCCTGACGGTGCAAGGAAGAAGGATCGGAATGACGATCATGAAAGAGGACAAGCACTCATGGCAACGGTTTCGAAGCCCACTCTCTTGATAGATTCGGGTGCATCAAATCATATGGCTGCAAATATTGATTCTTTTTCCTCATTCGATCCAAACAGCTCCATCCCCATCCATTTGGGAGATGACTCAAAAATTTCTTCAAAGGGCAAAGGTACGATTCATGTAGAACATGGATGCTTTCAGAATGTTCTCTATGTGCCTTCCTTAGCTTCGAATCTCCTTTCTGTGTATCAAATGACACATACTGGTGATCCAAAGAAAGTCACATTCAGCCCTAATACAGTTGAAATTTCTGATATCAAAAGTGGAAGACTAGTTGCGGTTGGGAAGGCAAACCACACTGCAAAATGTTATGAGTTTTCGCACTTTATACCGCTTGCAAAGCCCACCGCTCTTCGCACACATGGTAATGAGGTTAGTAGGCTTTGGCATGAAATATTTGGACATCTAAATTATAAGTATTTGCTGCTGCTATCAAATAAATCCATGGTAGATGGGCTTCCACAACTCCGTTCCTCGAAGGGAATATGCACCGGTTGCATTATTGGGAAGCACCCCGAGCACAGATTCGACCGCGGCAAGGCTAGCAGAGCCTCTACTATTTTGGGATTGATCCATTCTGATATCAGTGGTCCGCTGCCCCATATGTCATTAAATGGTTCAAGGTATGTTTTGACATTTATTGACGATTTTTCCCGCTTTACATGGGTATTCTTTCTCAAAAACAAGTCAGAAGTGCTTGGAAAATTCAAGGATTTTAAGGCTTCTGTTGAGACCACCACTGAGAGCAAGATCAAAGCTCTTAGATCTGATAATGGTGGGGAATATATCAAGTCCGAGTTGCTGCAACTTTGTGCCCAAAGAGGAATCAAGATCCAACATACAGTTCCCTACACACCCCAGCAGAACGGTGTAGCGGAAAGGAAAAACCGGTCACTGAAAGAGATGGCTACATGCATGATTGAATCGAAAGGTTTGGCTGCAAATCTTTGGGCTGAAGAAATCAATGTTGCTGCATATATACAGAACCGTGTTCCACATTCATCCGTGAAAGGTATGACTCCTTTCGAAGCATTCTTTGGTCACAAACCGGATGTGTCAAATTTGAGAGTTTTTGGCTCTACTGCATGGGCTAGAATTCCTTCTGAGAAGAGACGAGCTTTGGATCCACAAAGTATCAAGTGCATATTGATAGGATATGGGGAAGAATCAAAAGCATATAAACTCATGGATATCAGATCTAAAAAGATATTCATAGAGCGCAGTGTGCAGTTTGAAGAACTGCTTCAAGAATTGCAACTAGTTGAGGAGAAAACTGCCGATTCACCGCCTTCACCAGAAGAAGATTCGAGCAGCGATAATGAAGGTATGAGTTCTGATATTTATGATATTGTAGCAGCATATGATGATCATGACATATCAGGTTCGGAATCCGACCATTCAGATCCCCCTCAGTTACCAAAGTGGGCCCAAAACACTCTACAATCTGCTGGTTCTAGTCTTGGAAATCCTGCTGATCCGAGACGAACAAGAGGAGACTTTCAAAGGGCAGGTATGGCTCTTTCTATTGCTGATCCATTTCTTCCTGAGATTTGTTATTTGATGGCTGGTTCAGATCCCCAATCATACTATTCATCCCATCGAGATCCGAGATGGAAAAGTGCCATGGATGAAGAGTACAGTTCTCTTCAAAAGAACAATACATGGGAGCTAGTTTCTCTTCCACCTGGAAGAAAATTAGTGAAGTGTAAATGGGTCTACCGTACTAAAGTTGCTGCTGATGGCACTATCAGCAAATATAAAGCAAGGTTGGTGGCAAAAGGTTTTTCCCAATTCCAAGGAGTGGACTACACAGAGACCTTTGCACCGGTTGCAAAGATGGATTCCATCCGCCTTGTTTTAGCTATTGCCGCATCCAAGCACTGGGAAGTGCATCACATGGATGTGAAGAGTGCATTTTTACATGGAGACCTTGCTGAAGAGGTCTATATGCAAGAGCCAGAGGGTTATACATCAGATCCATCATTGGTTTGTAGATTGAAGAAATCTTTGTACGGGTTAAAACAGGCCCCAAGAGCTTGGTACGCAAAGATGGACTCCTTCCTTCTTTCTCAGAATTTCCAAAGATGCAAATCTGATCCGAATGTCTATCTTCAGCGAGTTAAAGGTAATTTGTTGGTTATTGTACTTTATGTTGATGATCTGCTTATTACTGGTAGCACACTTACTTCAATAAACAAGCTAAAATCTGCCTTAAATCTAGCTTTTGACATGAGCGATTTGGGCTTGCTGAGTCACTTTTTGGGCTTGGAGATAGCTCAAAATTTCGATGGGATCACTATATCTCAGCAAAAATATGCTTCCGACCTGTTATTGAAGTTTAATATGGCTGAATGTAAGGTAGCCCCATTCCCATTCCTCTCAGGAATCAGTCTTGAGGAGGGAGATTCCACACCGCTTGCAGATTGCAGTATGTATCGACAGTTGATTGGTTCACTACTTTATTTGACACATTCACGGCCTGATATCTCATATGCCATGAGTGCCGTGTCAAGATATATGCAGCAGCCACATGAGCTTCATTGGCGAGCAGCCAAGCGGATCTTGCAGTATGTGCAAGGTACGAGACAGTTTGGCATACACTATGCTGCAGATTCTGAGCTAGATTTCATTGGTTTTACTGATTCAAATTGGGCAGGTGATAGCATTGATCGGAAGTCCACTTCCGGTTATGTTTTCATGATTGGTCATGGTGCTATTTGCTGGTCCAGCAAAAAAGCAAGCAGACATTGCACTTTCTTCAGCAGAGGCAGAGTATCGAGGGGCAGTCAATGCCTGCATTCAGGCAGTTTGGTTGCAGGGTATTCTTTCCGAGTTTGGTTTTGGTGGCACTACTTCGACTGTCCTATTTTGTGACAATCAAAGTGCTATCAAGATCTCCACAGATCCAGTTCAGCGGCAGAGGACCAAACACATTGAGATTCATATGCATTACATTCGACAGTTGGTGCACGACCGCACTATCATTCTGCAATATTGCCCTACTGATGAGCAAATTGCAGACATCTTCACCAAGAGCTTCATGTTAAGATTCAATATGCTAAGACATAAAATAGCAGCATTACATTCCATTTCACAATAATAGCATATACAGGATCACTGAAGAAACAACAAGCATAGCATAAACACAAGAGACAGAGATTTATCCTGGGAAACCCTCATGGGGTAGAAAACCCAGCAAAGCTTCCTCAATATAGATGACCAGCAATATACAAAGATGAAACCCTGAGACATGATCTCCTCCTCCACAATAACAGACCTCTCCTCCACAAGTGCGCTATCCTCAAGTGTGTGAGTGTGTCAAATGAGGAACACACCTCCTCTATTTATACACTACACTGACATGTATTTTACACAGGTACACGTAGGCTCGTATTTAACCAATGGGTTAAATACCCCACTACAACTAACTAGGCCGACCCCTCTAGGGTGGTCTAATAACCCTTTGACCCACATAACACATACAGGGCCGACCCCCACTAGGGAAGTCTAATAACCCGAGTTACCACATTCCGACGGAGGAATAAACATCTCCGGATATACAATAAGATCTTCACGGAGGAATGAAACATCTCTGAAATAATAAAGTACAAATATAATATTCTTTGAAGTTACAATATCTCAACACTTCACTGAGAAGAAGTTCTCTTACCTCCGTTCACTGTTGGGGGTGAGTTCCATCATGGTGGAGACAGATTGATTCATTATTATGCTTTAGCTTGAGGGGGGGCTTTCTTCCCACTGGGTTTTCCCTCTTTCCTCACTTAGTTTATTTTCAGCATTTTTTGGATTATTGTATTGGGGTGACCTTTGGTCTTAGTTACCAGGGCCCCACATTATTTTAGTTGGCACATCATAGTCTAGCTTGAGGGGGGGTGTTCGGATATCCACATCATCTATTTCGGGATACATCATCTATTTCAGGATCTTGCATGATCTATTTCAGGATATGATCTATTTCAGGATCTTGCATGCACAGGCATGCATCCCAGTCACCAGTTTGATGCCTCCAGCACCTTATCCACCTTCTTCTAGCACCCGGGAGCCACTTACCACAGAGTTTTAGCCCTCCTAAGCTGAAAGGCGCCATCTTCTCACCTACTGCCAGAGAAGGGCGCACTTGTTCACCTACCACTGCAGATTCACTTCAGTTACATTCAGTTAGATCCGATTCTCCCTGATTTGAGGCTAGTTTCACTCCCGACTGACTGTATCACTTCCGTTTGACCTCCAGTTTGATTAGGTGACTTGTTCTGACTTCAGTTAGCCTCCCATGCGCCCCCACTGAGCCTCCAGATCCTATATCAGTGCTACACACTTCAGTTACATTTATTATACTCAGTTAGACTCAGATTGACACCTGGATGACTGGTTGTTGTGATTGATGAGCACCACCGATGATTTATGAGGACTCCTAGATAGAGTCAAGCTACTCCATTCAGTGATTCGAATGACCTCCTTAGGCAATTCGAATTGCTCAGTCATTGTGACAGTTTGTATTGTAATTCATTCACCCTTTCTGGGATAGAGAGCACTGCTGCATGTTTTGCACAGTTTTGCACCATATTTTCTATGTTCATCTGTTGTGATTGATTTACTTGTTCATTAGATCTGCTGTGACTAATTTTACACAAACATGTAGCGTGTCGCAAGGATCCATTTGACTTAGGCTTGATTCCATTTCCCCTCCATCCCATACTTGTATGTTGTCGTGACAAGTCTTGAACAACAAAATTTGATGTCGATGCCCCTATGATGCTAGCGTTGCTAACTTGATTGGTATGGAGGATTTTTTTTAATGGTTTTTTGAGCTATGTATTATTTTTTCTTAGGCGCTTAATGTCCATCATTCTTACATCTCTCAAGCTTGGATGATTTCCCTCTCTCCGGTTTGAATTAAGGTTTTGGTTGGTTTTATATGTATATTTTGGTTGTAGGATTATTATAGCCTCGTTTTGTTTAGTGTCTTGTTTTCAAGTACATAGTTAACAATAAGTAATTTTCTCATGGTTCTAGTTTTATTTTAAGACTATATCTAGTTACAATGTCTTGCACTATGCATAAGATAATGCAGATGATGCAATATGTTTATTGCGTAGTCGAAGTAGTTTTTTGTACAATGAAGTGTGGTCTAACCCAAAAAAAATACAACAAAACAATTGTTAATTTAATGAACTGTAAAATTAATGTTACATGTATGTCAAATTAATGTGTTCAAATTCATTTTTATTGAAAAGATACCATTTTATCATGTAAATATTAAGGAGTACTCAATTATTTAAGATTGTAAAAATTTGGATGGGCAATATTTGTTTTTTGCATTTTTTGGGGGGAAGGGTTTAGTTAATTTATACTTGTCAATTGAAGTACAATTATTTAAATTTCCCTTCATCTTTGAAGGACTCCAAGGAAAAAAGGCCTTCCAATAAAAATTAAGACCCACCCTTCAAATTTCATCACCGAGTCCAATTTATGCAAATATTTTCGAAGTGGGGGAAGGTTTGGCAGTAAATGGTGTAAACGTTGGGTAATAAATGGTGTAAACGTTATGCAGAGGCATGTGTGCATGTTTTAGCGTGTGCGCTCTAGTGATGTGTATGCACTACAAACACACATGCGCACATTTAAACCCGCGTGCGCGTCTTTGTTACTAGTTAAAAAAAACTAGAGTTCTCTGTTCCCGAGAATTCTCCCAAAAAAAGCGGGTTTTCTTTCTTTCGCAGGTTTCAAGCTCTTACAGGTTGCTTATTGGCTCACACTCATTGATATTTTGGACACTCACTGATATATTGGACACAAAATCACCCTTGGAATCTAACAAACATCTTCAGTGGTCTTGGAATCTAATGGATACATTCAAGCTACCAGTTTCCATTGCAAGTGGAGATCATTTCTGTAGGTATGGTGAATTGTAAATCATTCTTTTCATTCACATAATTTGAGATTCTCCCATGCCTTTTTGTTTTTATCATATGCCTACAGCAATATCCATGCATAGACAAAAATGAATTTGACAAGAAGAACTCCCAAGTTTACATCTAAAAAAACTCATATGAACACTAGACAAGATGAAGTATGCAATGTAAACCAATAATTATTACCATGAATATATTTTGATTTCACACAAGGATGGTATGGATGAGGTTCTCTCTTGAGCCTCTTCAATTTGAATAAAATACTAAGAAGAAAACATGGGAGAGGGTCCATATTGATTAGTTCATGAAATTTTGTCCATGCTCTCATCTTCATGCTATGTTTATTTGATGTAGAAAAACTATCAAAATATTCCCAAGGCATCTCTAGCATAAACTATTTTTCATTTGAAAAAAATACAAATAAATGGTTTAATAAACCTCCATCCTTTATTGTACACCATAGAAAAACATATAGCATAATCTATCAAACTATTCCTCCCCCACACATTCCCATCTATGATGAGGTTCTCTCTTGAGCCTCTTCAATTTGAATAAAATCCTAAGAAGCAATCATGGGAGAGGGTCCATATTGATTAGTTCATGTAATTTTGTCCATGCTCTCATATTCATGCTATGTTTATTTTATGTAGAAAAACTATCAAACTATTCCCAAGGAATCTCTAGCATAAACTCTTTTTCATTTGAAAAAAATACAAATAAATGGTTTAATAAACCTCCACCTTTTACACATTGTGTACACCATAGAAAAACCTATAGCATAAACTATCAAACTATTCCTCCCCCACACATTCCCATCTATGATGAGGTTCTCTCTTGAGCCTCTTCAATTTGAATAAAATCCTAAGAAGCAATTATGGGAAAGGGTCCATATTGATTAGTCCACGAAATTTTGTCCATGCTCTCATCTTCATGCTATGTTTATTGTAATGTTTCTTTAATATCGTGCCTTTGAGCTTGACTACTTGCCTCTACCTCATTGAA